>VURO01006926.1:1996-23081 GCA_015108175.1 Pelvicachromis taeniatus
AAACTGTAAATTTTTACCAAACTAAAGAAGGTAATACATCTTTTTTACCTTTTAGTTAAGATACAACACCCATTCTTTTCATAGTTGATTGTAACCACCAGAGGGCGACATGGAGTACTTTTGCCCATGTAGAGAAGCATAAATGCTCATATAGTACACACGTGCCAACATTTTACTGTCTATTACTATATCATTCTGTTTACATTAAACTGAAATTGATAAATAAACTCAGAAATATAGACTCGTGAATTTGGTAACACCCTGTAAGTCATATCTTCAAATGCCCCCCGGTAAAAACAAACAAAAAAAAAAACGCTTCTTGAAATAATGATCGGTGTGGTTTTCAAAGGTGAATGAGTAGCAAAATAACTACAAAGAATCTGTGAAAACATGAATGAGCTTTTGTAATGTGCCTTAGCCTATTAGTGCCCTGAAAGAGTGGAGTTTTTACCTATTTAGCAAACTGCATGGATGAATTACGTTGGAGCTTGTTAACAGCTGGATGTCCAACTAACAGACAGAAAAAACAGCTATGTGTTTTTTAGATATCATGTTATCAACTGACCACAGAAAACCTTCTGGATATATCTTATTCTGTCTCTCGTCACGTGTGTTTATATTTATATCATGTATGTTGATTATTTAAATGTGCTTTTCATTCGTTATTAAAAACTTTTTTTATCATCAACAGCTGTTGTTTACAAATTTATGATTTACTGTATGTTATGTGTTTTATTCAACAAAAAATAATAAGTGATAAAAGGATCTGATGAATTCCACACTGTACTTTTGTTGTCATATAAATAATTTCTGTGTCATCTGCTCTACATTCAACTGTAGCTAATATCTAATTCATAGAATGTCTTTTCATCAAACCTGGAATTTGAGGACCTGCAGGAATGTAATTGAGTATGATTACAGATCAAGGATCGAAGGTTATTCATGGCACTGCAACAGGAGATGATGCTCTCATGTTGCGTAGTTTAGTTCTATTTTAACTATTTGAATAATAAATTTAGTAAGTGTGCCTCATTGCTCAAGACAACCAGTAGGCATTCCAATACTGTTGGCCACACTCTGACGCTGACCTGGACTTCTTGGCGACCTTGAACAAGAGCCCAAAGGTTACGGACCCTGTTTAAAATTAAAGTCGTAGCTATGCATACACGTGCATTCCCATTTACGCATTTATAGGTACATCCAGCTACGCTATGGTTTCATTTTGCAGGGAAATTCGTGTCTGTGCAGTCCTGAGTGTCTTTTTGCTTATATAGTCAAGGATCAGAGTTCAGAGATACCACGGCTACACTGTCATGTGGCTAATGGCTCATGGAAGCCATTCGTTTTAGGATGGCAGATAAAAAAAAGATGCTCCGCGTGGACCTTTACTACCACCTGGTGGACTATGAGATACATAACCTCCTCCGTACCTACAGCATTATAGTGAAAGAGCACTTGTAGGTGGTCTGAGGTTGGCTTCTGCAGCTGTAAATAGTATTCCAACACGTGTGTGACCACTCCAATGATGGTGACCTCTCACCCCTGAAAGCTTAGCTTTACCACCTGGAGGTAGGCTGTTCTTCATCTCAAAGCACCTCCAGGAGGCTGGCACAGAGCTCTCTCTCTCAGTTTCCCTGTAAAGAACCTCTAGGTCTATTTATTGTGCACACACAGTCAAGTACAGTACCTGTGTATGCGTGTGTTTGTGGGTGTGTGCGTGTGTGTTTTGGGTCCTTCCTAGAAAAACAGCTCTATTACAAAGCTATTTGACATGGAGCTCCCTGGGACTGTGTTCCTACTCATTACTTTTAATATGTTTGTAACAGAGTTTGTTTATATTATAAATATCTCAGTCAAAACAAGGTTAGATTCAAAGTTGAAGCACATGCAGCTCTGAGTAAATTCTACGTATTATGGTTTTCCTCTGTTTTACATTTGCAAGGCCGATCTGCTCAGCTGACTCGTGTTTCACCTTTGCTGTCTGATCTTTTTAATTCCAAGTATGAGGATTGTCAACAGTGCAAGCGAAGGCTCGTCTTCACGTCAGTGTAAAAAAGGATTCAGCACAGCAAAACTGGCTTTACCTATTGCTTATTCAGGGATTAAGCACATCTGGGGTGTGTTATGATTGAGGCACTCTTTTCTCCTAAGATCATCACTGACTTATTCTCTCTCTCTCTCTCTCTTCTTTTTTTAATCATTGTGTGAAAGCACATCAAAACTTATAACAAAAGCTACAAGATGTCTTGATGTCCCAGATACAAGCAGGAGACACTGTGAGTTCCTAGTTTGAGTGAAACGCATAGTGACAGACATTGGATGATATTAAAAACATACCCCAGGTGCGGTACACAGTGAGCGGTCCTCAGGCATCCCTTTTCAAGAGCTACATGATGAAGTATGACATTAACTTTTCTACTGTATGATTTTTTTAAAACTCCTACATGGCAACTCAACCCCCAACCCCCACTCCGCTGTATTCACTCTCCTCAAAACCCACCAGAGCAATCATATGCATGCCTTTGATCAGAATTATCCCTCACTTTAGTCGTGTTAAAAAAAATACAGCACCAACAATAGGCCAAAATGTGTCTCACTCCCACTGCCTACCCTCCTCTCTTTTTCATTATCTTTCCTCTTTTATTCACTTGTCCACGTGCAGCGCAGAACAATGCAGCGCAGGCGGACAGGGTGGAGGCTCATGACAGGACTGGTAACACGATGACACACCAAAGGCCAGGTGAATAAAATCCCCCCTCCACAGTGGGACATGTGTCACGGTCCAGCCATGTCTCCAGCCTTTTTTGTGGTCTCGTTTCTCCCTTCTTGGGCTCTTTTACCCCTCCGGCGGTCACGATAAAGCGCCCATCTGCTGAGGAGACCCTGGCTTGTCTCTCTCTGAACTGATCTTTCATAGCAGCCTCCCCTTTGTCAGATGTGCCGATCACGTTTCAGTTTTGACACCTCTCTGTTATGCACATGCGACAGGTACCGAAGTTCTTCTGTTCTCGGTAGAAATGTATTGGAAAGATGATAGCCATCTCTTTCCAAAGTTTTGCCCTTTGCACTCTTGTGCCTTCGGTGAATTTTTTTTTCGCAGCAGAAAAACATTTCTAAAGGAATTCATGAGTGTGTTGATCCCCAGCAAGAACTGGATAAGTGATCCTTTGCTTCAACGACAATTCACCACAAAAGATCCAAGTAGCAACCTTTTTCTTTTACTAAAACATCTTATTTGTGCCTTGAGATGCATGTAGTGTGCTCACATCTATCTATCAGCCTCCTGGCTCTCCCATGTATATGTTTATCTGTCCATCTCATCCATTAAAGAGGCTGTCGTTCATCCATAGTGTTCTCAGCTGTTTCAGCGTGTCAGCAGCGTTGCTTGTGATTCCGTGCACAAACCCGCGCATGCCAATTGTTAGTAACACGAGCCGACGCAGCATCCTAACCTGCAGTGAGATCACCTGTCACAGGGCAAAGAGACAGCTGTAGCGCTTTCAGTTTAGCTTAAGCTGATAAAGTGTCTTGGAATGGGAGCGATGTGCGATGCGATGCCAGATTATCTTGTTTCAGTCATGATAAAGTTCACATGTTGTCCCACAAACCTTCAATCTTTTTATCACGCTCACTAACAGACTGTTCACAATGCTTCAAAATGAGTCAATGCTGTGTTAACTTTTTGAAAGCTGGAGAATAGGCAAACCTGTGCCCAGAGCCCTTCAGCATGTGACACCTGAACCATGACCTGCGAACTCAAGGATAAGCCTTCCGCTACTCCAGCTATCGGGTAGACTCAAGGCAACTAATGAAAAGAGTTAGAAGTTTTCTCTCATCCTTAGATGACTCACTGCTTTGTATGATCCGACCCATTCTTGGCCTTGAAGCTCGAGACCTTCGCAGATACCAGTTAAACCCGACCGTCATATTCTGATTCCTATTCTTATAGTTATGCATTATCACTCCAGATCTTTGAGCCGACCAGTGTTTTCCAGTTGGTTATAACACACTTTTTAGTTCATATTTAACATTACTTTATGTCTGATTCAGTCCAGGATCCAAAGATCCATACATGCAGCCCATAGCTGTGACTAATTTTTTTAACCTTGGAAGGACATTGACACTGCAAGTCTTCTTTCCCATACCGTCTCCACCCAAGTGATCTGATTAGGTTATCATGGCATCATATTCAATTGTCTCTTTGTATGCTCCATTTAGTTTGTTACTGTAAGCCACTTATTATAAAGCAAATTTCAAGGTTGCTGCCACATTTCACTCATATTTCCTGTCATCACAAGAATAACAACAGTGAGTAACAACGTGAGCTAATTCTCCTTATCCTTGAGTCTGTTAAGTGTTAAAGTGGTAATGTAATGTAATGTAATAGTAGCAGGATACAAAGGATCTGGAAATACCACATCCTGTTTAGCATGATCCTGAGTCTGGAAAGGTTCACCTCCTTTTTGCCCACATGTGTCCTTAATGGATTTCGACTACCTGGCAGCACCAGGAGTTTAGACATGTTAACATGGGTGGTCCAGTTAAAATCTGAACTTGTAACCTTTGCAGTGTGAGCGCCTTGTTAACTGAAGGTGTGCATCTGGGTGTAGTTTTCCACTTTCAGTATTGAAATGGTCCAACTGTGTAATGGGACAATTTGTGATTTAAACAGAAAATTATTTACCTATTGATGCATTTAATGGGAAGTCACCCAGAATCATTTGCATTAAAATCCTAAAGTGTATTACATAGTTGAGAAGTGGTAAACCTGTAATTGCAGAAAGAGCCTGCATGTATTTGCAGAATATGCTGTTTAATGTACAAAAAAGGGCAATATGTAACAATATGTATGCTTCATTTCAGAATCAGAAGCAGTTGGAACATCAACCCTGGTGCATTTGATCGTGTTATGGCTTTGTTACTGTGCATATGTTTTTTAAATGTTAAAATACTTTTTTCTGTTTTTTTTCCCCTTTTAGTAAGTTGATTTTAAATACACTCACCAGCTACCTCGCTTCATTAGTTATACTTTGCTATTACCATATTGGGATGATCATGCATAATAAGGAGATTGCTCAGTAGGTAGAGTGCTCGCCCCATGATCAGAAGGTCGGGGGCTCGAATCCACTGAATGGCTACCCTCAGGTACCCCTGAGCAAGGTACCATCTCTACATGCTGCTCCCCGGGCGCTGAATTGACGGCAGCCCGCTGCTTCACTGAGTGAATGGGTCAAATGCAAAGGAGTAATTTCCTATGGGACAAATTCCCTACAGGATTAATAAAGTATTAAAAAAAAAAGTAATTATAGGAATGAGAATATGAAGATCAGGTTTATTTGGTAATCTCTAAAGTGTTTAGCTTCAAGGCCAAGAATGGAGTGGATCATGCAAGGCAGTGAGACATCTAAGGATGAGAGGAAACTTCAAACTCTTTTCATTAGCTGCTTTGTCATAAAACAGAGTGTTGGCTCATTTTAAAGCATCTTGAGCAGTGTATTAAAAAAGTGTGATAAAACATGAGTCTCCTTCAGAGCAGGTTTAATTCTTCATGGCATAGCTGGAAGCAGCTTTCAGAAGATGGGTACACGCATGGTCATAAAGGTGTGGACATGGTCAGCCACGATCCTCAGGTAGGCTGTGGCATTTAGTTGCTACTAAGGGCAACCCAAAGTGTTTCAAGAAAATATCCCCCACACCACGACACCACCAGCAGCCTGAACCGTTAATGAACGACAGGATGTATCCATGCTTTCATGTTGCTTATGCCAAATTCCAACCCTGCTTTCTGAAATTTTCAGCAGAAATAGGTAGCATGTTTTCAGTCTTCTGTTGTCCAATAATGGTGAGCCCGAGTGATCTACAGCTTCAGATTTCTGTTCTTAGCTGGCAGGAGTGGCACCTGGTGTGGTCTTCTGCTGTTGTAACTCATCTGCTTCAAGTTACTGTTGCCTTCGTATCATATCTAATCAATCTGACAATTTTCCTTCAACCTCAAGCATCAAGAAAGCATTTTCACCCAGAGAACGCCATCCATGCATCTTACCCCTGGTAAGTAGCAATAAAACACACGTGTTAAAAATGAATAACAATCAATAAAACTACATGCATAATAATATTGTATGCCTCGCTGACAGCTGTGGCCTGCTGAGGCATAGATATGGGTCTTGTGATGGTCTGTGAGTTATGGTGTGGGACCTATGTGGTTATAGCTTGTTCGGGCACATCCTGCAGGTTCTTGATTGGTTTGGGATCTGGGGAGTCTGGATGCTAGGTCAGTGCAATGGGCTCTCTGATGTGTTCCCTGAGGTGTTACTTAGTAGTTTTTGCTGTGTGGTGTGGTGCATTATCCTGCTGGGGAAGTCCGGTAACATCAGGAAGCGTCATTACCGGTGCATGAGTTGTTTGAACGTGCCAAAGTAGGAGCCACAGAATGAATTCCAGGATGCACGGTTTTGCAGTTATTTACATCATCTGTCCCCTAACTATCATCCCTGATTTTAATGTTAAGGCTGCTTATGGTGGACAAGATTTCCCTCTTTCCCTGCTTAGTTTCGAGCAGTTTTCAAGCTGACGGTGTTGCGTGATTTACATCAAAGTGATCGTGTGGTTGTGCTGCAGTGATCAACTGTCTCGTCTGCCTAGAGAGACATAATATCCTTGAGGTTTTACTGACAGGGAGCATGATAGATGTGTGAGTTAGTGTCTGTGCCTCACTGTGTGTCGGTGTGTTTTTACTGTGAATGTGCGCAGTTACACAGGCCCGTATGTATGAGTGTGAATGTGTGACACAGAGTATTTATGTAAGCGGCTGACATATAAATACATCAAGGGGAACACACAGCTGTCTAGTGCCATGTTTCCTGGGGTTTAGTACCTTGAAATGGACTGTGGGAATGTTTCTGTTGGGGCTTTTTTGTCCTCAGTTTTTTTAGCAAACTTGGTTGTTAGTTCAAGTCTTTACAGACCGTTGTCTGGTACTTTCCACAGTAAATGCGCAGCAGTAAGGGAACTACAGACTTAGCAACTCCCACTGCACAGCCGCCGGATGGCTGCGGTGAAAGGGACCTGTTCTGATCTCAACACATACCAGGCTGGATTAGAACAGGGAACCAGAGCAGATACAGGATCCGACTCTCTCTGGTGTCATTCTCTAACCCTGCCGCCACTTCCCAAAGACATCTTCACCACTTCTTTCTCCAATTAGTGTGACCTTGTTTCACTGGGGTACGTCTGTGGGTCTCGTGTAAGTCAAGAACAAGCTGCATGCAGCACACTTTTAGCACAGTGGCCAAGGGAGCGGACACGGAGGTCTGAGGTTATAAACAAAATAGCTCAGTTCGAATCTGTAAACTGATACAGACACATTAAACAAATGGACAACAAGCAATGTAATAGTGTCCCTTCCCCGGGGAGCTTTATGTTTGCTCAGTGGTTGTGATCAACACTTAGCCTGCCCTGTTTATTTAGTAATGTAGTCGGAGGAGGCTCCGGCGGACGCTCTTTGAATACTAAAAACCGTAAAGCCAGCATAGAGTCTGACACTGTGCCACCTTGGGGAGGACTGCTAGTATTCCACACGTCCCCTCTTCGAAGAGGGGCGCCACCGACAGCTGCCGAAAGTCAGGGGTCAAAGTCATGCCAGGTAAATATCAGCAGTCAGGATTACAGCAAGAGAGGAGGATGATCGAGGGCAGAAATGAAAGAGCTGAGAAACTCTATCAGCCTAACTGAGACATCCTTGCTGCCCCATATGTTTGCACATATGGCAGATCGTACAATACATACACACACAGCCCTTTCTCCTTTCTGCATTTGTAGCACAAACAGCTGAATGCAGATGCTCCTGGTTTCATTGGTTTGGGTCGTAGCCAAGAAGTGCATCTATGTAGCCCATCTGTCCAGCCGTGACTCGCAGAAAATCATTGAGTAGGTGGTTAAAGATTTGCAGGATGCAGTGTTGTAAATGCTTACACATCAACAACTTTCACTGCTCTCTGCTGCACGCTAAGGACCTAGACTTTATTGTTTATATCATAGCTCAGTAAATTCCCTCTTACTGGATTCTTGTGTGGCCGTGGCCAGACTACTTAGCTGAATATTTAGCTATAAAAATAAAAAAAAAGGTCTAACAGGACATGTAGGTTTTTAAACAGCTCCTCATTTAGTAACTGTGTCTGAGAGATTTAACCTTCTTTACTTCCTCCCTTCTATTTTTAACCGTGTCATAGTCCTACTTGCACTTTGATAGTACCAAGTGATCTCATTTACACACACTCACTCACTCACACACAGACACTCATGCTAGCACATATTTTTGCACGCATGCAATCTATCTGTGAACGATGCCAACAAATACTCGTACAATGTTTGCGCAATGAGCGAAACAGATGGAAATACTGCACTGAGTGCCACAATGGCTGGGCATTTGGCGGGGGGCCATATCGGAATTGTAGTATGTCCTAATGGATAAGCTGAAAGCCATGTGAATCCCTCCATATCTGCCCTGACTACCTGCTCCCTGTCTCTCCGTCTCTGTGCCAAGGGTGACCGGGCCTCTGTGCCCGCTGACAGATAAGCTTACTCTGGCAGATAACTGGCACTTCTGCACACTACATCCAGAATACAGATCAACACAAGAGCCCGAAGTACAACGATATTCAGTCTGAGCTAATGTGCAAAGGGCGGCGACAGTAAAAGGGAACATAAGACATTTGTGCTCTTGCTGTAATGAATTGCAGAAAGTTCTGTTACAAATCAGATTTTTCTGCACACACACGGAACTCAAACACAAGCTAAAGTTGATCATTTTGGTCACCTACTCCGAGGCCACAGAGATTGTCTTTCTTAAATACGTTGTTTGTTTCAGGGTTTATTTCCCTGCTTGCTTTGCATTAATAAAAAAAAAAGAGTTGTAATTCAGTCTCCGGGGTAGCTGCCAAATGCTGATGTTCATCCTGGCAAAGTGTTCTCATGAACCAAATAATACATTTCATCTGTCAAACATGCACTAAAAACACAAATTTGTCTAAAACAGAGTGAGTCGGGCGTTATTTTAACTTTATTTGTTTTAACTTCATGCTTGTAATGATCAGGGTTAAACACCCTTCTTCTCATTTTTTTATTATTCACATTAATTTAAGGGAGATCTTTTTTCATTAGAGTTTATCAACAGTTTGACATAACATTTCAAACTACGGGACACCAGGGAAGAGTTTTCTAGGCTAGTATGCAGTTTGGACACTTAATCCTTCTGTTAATCCACAGAAGTGAAAAGAAGTGACTCATGAATGCTGTTCTTCTAGGCAGAGCTGCAAAAAAAGGCTCTCAAAGAAAAATGTTAAGATGTGCAAAAGAGCAGATTTTGCACAGAGGAAGCGCTGCCCTGGTGTTTAATGGGCATTATGTAATGGAGGTGTTCACTGAGAACTTGTGGCAGTTCTGGAGAGAAGATATTGTACCTGTCTTCTTGCTGATTTGTGCTTAATGAACTTCCACCCTTGTTTTTGTTATAGTTAAAACCAGATAATGTTGTTCTGTGAAGTACAGGAGCTTGTTTCTGCCACCGGGAAAAATAGGTAAATAAAATAAAATAAAAAATTACTATCCCTAAGTCAAAAATATGGGTTAAGTATCTCAAAATTTCAACTGACTGAGAAGTTTGTGTTTTGACTTTGCTCTGCCTGGCACATAAAATAAAAAAAGACATAAGTTGCCAATGGACCCGTGGAGATTTTGGTAAAAAAAAAAAACAAACAAAAAAAACATCATTTGGTATTTACTCACATTATCACATTATCCCAAATGCAGATTCAGGGCTCAAAGTGAAAAAATGAGAGCTTTATTTCAAAGATGATAGCTCCAGTCCAAAAACGGCAACATGCAACAGGGAATCCAAACGTTAATTTAAAAAAAAAATAAAACAGCAGACCGGAAAGAGGACTTCATACCAGCAGACAATCTGACAGTGGCTACAATGAAAACAGAACTTTTTATACACACAAGGGCAATCAGGGAATCACGCACAGGAGGGTAACAAGACACTACTGTAAACAATAAGAACAATCAGACAGGGCAGGAAGTAAAACTAAACACCAGAGACACATAATTAACAAAGTAAAGCACGACATGAATAATTACTGAAACAGCGAAACATGAACTTGACAGAAGGAAACACTGAGGAGGACTTAGAAAATTCTAAAACTATAAACAGTAACTAGAACTAAAAGACATCCATTACTAACATCTCTGGAAACTGACTAAATCAAGCAGATAAACAGAGCACCTGAAAATAAGGAAACCAAAAGATACAAAAGAAACCTGAAGAGAAACTCAGAAATCTGCTGCATGGTGTACCAAATACCCGTTCATTACAGTGCATATTGTGTGCCTGTTACATTCTTCTGAAAAAGAGTCATGCATTCACTTTTTTGATCTGTTTTAGCTCCAATAAAAAAAAGAGTTCCTGCTGAAAACACCAGAGCACTGATATTGTCATTTTGAAGTTATGAAAAATATGACAAATCTTATTATGCTTTCTTGGTACTAAATAGTCTAATAAAGGAAAGCTTTATTTCGTTTGAATGGTCCTGGTGAAATATACAGTGTACAAACATGCTGCAAATAAGTAACAACAATTAAAACCATATAATGTGTCAATTAAACAGGTGATGAGTAGGACAGCCATGTTAAACTGTGTTATAGAGTCTGACAGCTGCTAGTAGGAATGACCTGTGGTAGTGCTCCTTCCTACACTGTGGGTGTAAAAAAGTCTACTGCTGAAGAAGCTGCTCAGTGATCAGACAAAACACAAACCTTCTGCCTAAAGTAAATCTTTAAATAAGGCTGTTAACTGAGTAAAATGTGTTTAACTATTTTGTCCTAGTGCACTGTTTGTTTTAATTATTTAGAAGTTTAGTTGGAAACAGAGCTACAGGTGTCCTATTTTGGCTGCATGTGGCACGCAACAACAGCTCATGGAGTCAAGAGGCAGAAAACATGAACATGACTATGAACGGGTTGCCCGTTGTTTGACATTTCCTTTATTTTCAATCACTTCAGCCATTTAAATCCAATAAGTCATCAGTCGGTACAGACGACAAGAAGACAGGATACTGAAAGACAGAAAGAAAAGCCAATTAGCCAAATGTGACATTTGCTTCATATTACTTTTATTATTATTTTACAGTTTGTTGCTAAACTGAAGCAGACGCCATGATGTGGTTTTGTTTATTTGTTAGATGCTCGCGTAAACTCTGTGGGGAGTCGTGGGTATTTTCCATCTGAGGTCCTGTCGAGTGCCGTGACATCAAACATTAATGCGCTCATTCTGTCGGTGTCACAAATAATGAAAGAAGCTTTTCTGTGTGAGTGACGACGCTCTTCCTCACACCCCGTGTGGTGGTGATTCGTTGAGCTTACTCACGTTTCGTCTCCTAACAAATTAATATTTATTATAGTCACTGAGGCATTCAGCTCGGGGGATTTTTGACAGCCAACAGACAACGCAGCACTCTCACATAAAGGAACTCTCTAAGATGGATCTATTTTCAGTGACCATTATCTTCACAGCTCTGTCTGTGTGAGGCAGAGGAGGGTCACAGAGGACTCCTTTGGTGACACGAGTGCCAATATCAATAAACAATACAGTCTCTGTCTGTCATATCTCTGAGTAGGCCGTGTCCTACACCAGCCTGCAATGTCATACGCAGTGACGTGTAAAAGTCGTTAAAGTCATTAAAATCTCCTAAGACATCAGCTGCATACACCAAGTGTGTGGCAGGAAGCACAACATACATCACAGTGCTCGACACATCAGGACGCCCATGTTCAAGAGTGTCTTCGCATTAATACAGTCGTGGTAAAGAGAACGTGTGGCCTCTGTCGATTTTAGGCTCTTGCATATCAGGACATCTTAAATTTAGGTAAACTGAACCCAACTGGAACAACAACACATGACATTTTACGGTGTCTTTCTTTCACAGAAAATGAGCAAAAATGCAGAAAGTGTGTCAAAAACACCCCATTCAGTTTTCTGTATGACTTTATCAGTCACTCACATCATTGTGGAGCAATTTCGGCTTATTCTGCTTCACAGGATTGCTTCAGATCATTGAGGTTTGCAGGTATTTGTTTATGCAAAGCGCTCTGCCACAAAGGTCCTACAGCAGCATTTCAGTCAGGTTAAGGTCTGAACTTTATCTGGGCCATTGAGTCACCTTGATTCTTTTGTTTTCTAGACTGTTATAGTATTGTTGCTGTGCTTTGGATCATTGTCCTGTTTTGTGACCCAGTTTCAGTCATATACTGAGGAGTTCATGGCTGTTTTGATGACTGCAAGGGTCCCAAGTCTTGTGGCTGCAAAACAAGCCCACATCATCGCCCGTGTTTGTGCTGATATGCTGTGTTTGGTTTTTGCCAGATGTGACACTGTCATAGTTAAATTAAGTACATTCTCATCAGGAGGCAGTAGGACACATGCCATGTAACACCATGTCATTTTTTAACAGCAATTAAGCCAAAATGCACAAGCACTGTGTGAAAAATTAAGTGGACCCTTATTGCTTCCATAGGAATGAAGAGGCGAAGTGTCATCCATGTGCTGCTAATCAAATGCATTTGATTAACTAATCATCAGCAAGTGTGAGCACCTCTATAAAAGCAAAAGTTATGGAACTTGGTAAAATTGCATCTTGTGGAACAAGACCGATGAGCCCACAGTGGAGATGTTTGGCGCTGCTGGTGGCTTTAATGTCATAGGTGACCATTGTCAATGTTGTTGGAATATATTTTGAGCTAACACCATCTTGATAAATCCTTTTGTGTATAGTTTAAAATCTCCATGTCAGTTTCCAGTTACATGGGCTGACGTCTCCATGTTGCTTGTTCTGTTTGACCGGCAGTCAAACAGATGGGTATTATATCTTATTATATTATATTTTTGCTTGTGCACAGTCCGAAGACTTTGTTGTCTTAACCTATCTCTCTCTAGCTAACCCTTTAAGGCATACGTAACTGCGAAACTAATTTAAATACTGACTTAATAATTTCTTATAAAAATTATAGACAGGACAGAGGTTGAATAATCTGCTCTGTCAGTTTCAACAAAAACAATGGCGTTCAATAAATTTTGCCAACTCCACACAGAAAGACTCTCAGCTGCCCGTGACCTTCCTGCTGTGAGGGGCAAGTGCTAACCACTGCACCATGACGCCGGCCAAGCAGCCACCCACTGTGTGGAGTTTGCATGTTCTCCTTGTGCCTGGGGTCTCACCGGGTACTCCGATTTGCTCCCACAATCCAAAGACATGCACTGGTGACTCTGTCTGTATCGCCACTAATGTGCTAGCCCTGCGATAGACTGGCAACCTGTCATGGCTGTACACCACCTACCAGTGAAAGCTGGGATAGGCTCCAGTATCCCCCACTCCAACCCTGAAATGGATAAGTGGTTAAGAGGACGGATGGATGGACGGATGTTCAACTCAAGTTTTAAGGTACAAGTGAACCCTGTACATGCATAATAGTGCTGGTTATAGTAGGTGTAACCAGTGTAGTAGCCATTTGTAAGGGTGTGGTAGATAAAAATAAAAAAAAAAGATCAAAACATGTAGTTAATCTAATAATGATCGTATGTTATTGAGTAATTGCTTTTCTAACAAATATGAGATATTATGTGATGTAACTGTTTTTTTCCCCTTAACTTCCTTCCCTAAACTGAACGTGCATGTCTAGCAAGTGGCTCCGCTTTTAGATGACTCAGTCTTTTATTGTAATCTTCTCAAAGCGAATTCACATTACATCCGTACATTTGAGCCTGTTTACATAAGCACCGACTGTCTCTCATTCATTTTCTACACCTGCTTGTTCCTGTTTTGATCAGCGTGAACAATTAGGCAGGAAAGCATCACAGAGTGACATTATTTTGACAGTCCAATTTTTTCATTGACCTTAATTTTTTTTATTCCGTTTTATTTCACAGAGCAGAGATGTGTGATTATGTTTCATTGTATATCAAATGTGAACGTAAGCATCGGCCGGCATAGAAAGCTTAAATATGGAGTCTTTCTGGAATTTCTTCATTTGTGGCCCACATGTTCCTTTACGCCGTACAAAGCCGTTTTTGAAGAGATCATAACATTAAAACATTAAAGAACCACACGTGAGAGACTTGCCCTTGTATAAAATAATTAAGAGCTCCAATATGACTTACTATAAAACTGTAAACAAAAATAACATTTGAATTGAGAAGATTGTATCATGACAAATGAACCGTTCACAGCTGTCATTTAATACAATGAAACCATGTGAGGACATGACAGAGAGGAATCCATACAACGAAGACTTGGCTCAGTACCATACAGACACTTTAGAATTGGGCAGGGCGCACAGAAATGCTTGAAAGAAAGCATGTATCAACAAGAAGTTTCAGACCAGGAGGAAACAAATATGAGCCTTAATACCTCTGAGAAGCAGACAGGTCAGCGTGGATTTGAAGTGACAGCGCTAGATTTTCCACCCTTTGTTGAACAGCCATTAGCAGCATTTCACGTGTTAAATTAAAACCAGAGCGCTTCTTGGAAGTGTGTTTAGCTGCATTTGGAGCGGGTCTCTCCTGGCGCACGAACACAAAATTACTTTAATTCTTGAAGGGCTGGGTTACTGGTGGAATTCAGTTTTGCATTAGATAAAAGGCAAGTGAAGCTTGTAAATCATGAGAGGAGATGGAAAGGCTTTCTCGGGTGCCATATCTTAAATAGTGCAGCGTCCTTTCTTTGTGGTCTGCGTGGTGTTGGCCTGAGCTCACCTGGATATATACCCCGTATTGAATGACAAGATGCTCCAATTTGTGAATCTGTGAATGTAATTTCTGTGTAACAAGTTTTGAAGTTCGAGAAATTGCGAATAGATGCACAGGCTAGGTATCTGCTGGTATTTACAATTTCGTTCTAGTAAATAACAAGTGAGATAGTTGCCTCACATTTGAGACGTGCTGTAGCCGTGAGACGAAACTTGACGCCGAGGCGCACAGAGTGACGAGATCAGGTTAGAAACATGGATCGCAACAGAACATCTCCAAATCGCATTCCGCTTACTGAAATCTAACCCGGGGACATCAGGATGTGTGACATAATCCCCAAGACATCTGAAAACCGCGCTCCTCCAAACACGGCTTCAGGGGTGGTTTGGAGAGATATGTGGACCACTGTTTGCTCTTGCAGGGATCTATAAAAGAGGGGCGGACACCAACTGCCCCCAAACGTCAGAGCGCACTTAACTATAAATCTCTCCAAACTGCTCTCTGCGCCCGGCGCGTTGTTATGCGCAAACATCTGTCGTGCCTCAGTCCAACATGAAGACAATGCGTGTGGACACCGTTCGAGGTACATAGACACCATCTGACATGGAGAATAAATACCGGGCTTCTTGTTTACCTTGACGAGATTTGTATAAAATGTTGGCGATTATGACATTTTAACGCAGTTTCTGGATATGAGAGGTTCTTGACTGTTATATCAAAAGTCGGACTAGATGATTTGGCACTCTGGCAAACATATTGCGCACTTTTTAGCGTCGCGCTCGTGTGCTGGAGACACTGATGTCTTCATTGGACTCCTTTCAGTCGGAGATGGTGGCTCTCTCTCGGATTTCCAACGTGGAAACGTAGCATCCAATTAATCAGCGGCAGCAACTGTACCCCCAAGGCGCAGTGACACTTGGTCCGCTCTGTTCAGCACCTACCTTTGGACTCTGAAGTGTAAAAAGACGCGTGGATGGTCGGTGTGCTGAGTCCGAATATGAAAAACATAGCTGGTGCGTTGCTGCAGCCTTTTTTTTTTCTCCCGCTTGAACATAAACTGAATTTGAACTCGCTTTAAGGAAATTTTCGTGCTGGGGTTGTTGAAATGATTCACGCAGCGGAATCAGCTGGGAACATTAAATGAGTGGCGTTTTCTGTTTGGATTTTTACCACTAAAAGCCGAGCTAGTTTCAGGTCTGCATGGGCCATATTTAAGGTAAGTAAGTCTTTATTTATTTTCTGATTTCAGAGTGTCACACCAAATACTGCCTATAGTTTCGGATTGTCTGTGTGCGTTTAGATTTTTTTTTTTTTTTAAAGTGACTTAATGTGAACGACGGGACTTTCACATTTATAAAGACAGTAGAACTTTTGCATCGTATTTCCGAGCCAGTATTTATCTATGCATAACTGTTTAGTTTTGCTGCAGACTCAACATGCCATTAGACAGAGTCACGTAAGCTTTGGGGTTCGCCATCTGGCCAACTCACACTACTATTTAGGCAATCGTTGCCAAAATGCTTCGGTGCGTGCTTTAAGCAGCGCATTTTTTTTTTTCTCCCTGTGAGGCGCACCCTCCCCGTCTCTCACAAGTAGTAAGAGCTTGGCTGATTTTAACGCAGCGTGAATAAATACAGCCTATAACCCCAACCGATCTGCCATCAGTAGCTTTCTATTTAATCACCCATTTAAAACTGTACTTTTACGCACAAATTTTGCGCATTCTTGCATTGTTACTTTTAGCTTTCATTTCTAGTCTTTTGTGAATTTTTAGCATATTTACGGTACAATATACTAATTTTTTTGTTTTAAAAAATGTGAATCAGAATTTTCTGGCAGCTTCACTCTGATATCCACGTTCACAGCACATGCACAGAAAAAAACTGGAGATCAAAGCTGCTTGACATGATGACACAGTTATTAATAAAGAATGAGTCAGGGTAGGTCTGACCACAACAGTAGTGTTTCAGACACTTTGCTGACTTTATTACAAACTAGAGGAGGCTCACATTCATTCTGCCCATTTTTTATACCCATCAGGTTTTTTTTGGCTCCTGATTTAAAATAAAATATTATCTTGTTTTTGTTTTTTTTTTCCTTTGCAGCTTTCTTCATAGGAACTGAGTCTAAGATGAAGTTATGGGATGTTTTGGCCATGTGTTTGTTGCTCCTGAGCTCTGTTGCTACCAGGCCTCTCTACCAAAACAGTCAGCCAGCCAAGAGGACTTATTTCCCCAGCAGCGATAGTGATTCTGTGCCCTTGCCTTCTTTGGAGGACGACGCGCCATCGTTTAAACGTGAAGACCACCAACTGCAGGAGATCTCAAAGGAGAATCAGTGTAAGCATGTTTTTGTAAGATGCCTAGTCTTTCTTGAATTTGTAATTAGGCTATATGGGTGTCACATAAGAGCACTGTTTGGCCAAGGCTCAATTTAATAATATGCAATTAATCATTATATAATCCAGGCATATTACCCTGTTCATTTGATGCATTTGTAATTTTGGTCTTCCTTGACTAATTACACTTGGGAAACAGCACACGCAGTGATAAGTGAAGCAATATGCTGAGCCCACAGTGGAGAGTCCCATATTGATAAGGCTGTCAGGCAGTCGAGTTATCAGATGGAAGATCTTAATTAGCCTTTTATTGGAACTTTGGGTTGCATCATACGCATGTCAAAACAATCCAGCGGGAAGAATAAGAGTGTGAACAGCTCCAATCCCAAACATGGGGTAATTCTCAACATTACCCCCTTCTCACTTTGTTTATATTCGCCTCTGCCTCTCTGCGGTTTAGAGACCCGCGACCTTTACCCATCTGCCAAAGCTCAGAAATTATGGCATGGTTTAGAGAACTACCATGTACCAGGTCACAGGGATTTTCGACAGACAACACCGGAAAGTTTGAAGCACCGACTGAGAGTTCTGTGTTTATGCTCATTTTAACAGCGACAGTGGGCAGGAATTTATTTTGTTTGGATCAACGTGACACTGTAACATCTTCATGCAGACGTGAAACACGGCCAAGAACTAGATAAGGAATGGAACATTCGGACAAGTGTTTGTCCTGCCACCTCATATTTTGTTTGGGCCGGGATGACATCACTTATCTGCTGTGTAACCCAAGCACATTAACTATGCTCAGATACTGTAAACAACAATGGAGCTCCAAAGAGGGAATGGGTCTTTTTGGTTTGTAAAGTTAAAAAGCTAGTTTCTTTTTCACTTAAGCTCTAGAATCTGCAGATACCAGAAACTCAGTAGTTAAATCTGATCTCATTGTTGTGTTCACTGATTTTTAAAAAGCAAACTTCTTAACTGTTAACTCTGTAAAACTACAGCAAGGATTGCACAGCGAATCCCTCCATTTGTTGCTGCTAGTCTAGTCAATCAGCAGGTGTAAACTGTAGCCACCCTGCCTGTCATCTGAGATGGTGGGGTTTGTCTAAATCAAAGGGTAGGTGTGTCTAAACAGATTGGCCCTAGCTCACCTGATATATTAGATTTGTGGCTCAATGGGCTCTGAAGCTTAGGCAGATCAGATGGCCTGCGCTCTGCCACACAAATAGGTAAAAGAGGAGAGATAGGAGATACTGCAGTTTAAAGGCTGTTACACACCACACTACCTGCCAGACATCACACGCCGCCGGCCTGACCTCTTGGTGACACACCCACGCAGACTTGAGCTCTTCATTTGAGAGCAATATGTCTTCATTATCTTTATGCACACTTCACTGTTTCTGGAGCTGCAGGCGCTCAACTAGGAGAGACGTTACTCTGTAATAGAATCAACATGTAACACTGGAGCATCCAAGCCTTTCAGTCAGTCCTCATCACTCCTCGCAGCAGATGGCAGAGAGCTGTGCTGGTGCATGTTTTCAGTTTCAAGCAGACTGCAATCTGCCTCATCTGAATGAGTCAAAGCATGTGATTTCCTCTTATTCAGCCTTTGAAGTCTAGGCATTCTAAAATTACATCCGTCCGAGATTTAAATGCATCTCTCTAGGTGGTGTAATTGGCCCGTGCCTACTGTATCAATACAGTCGGTTCCTGTGTGAAAGTCTGCTGGATTAACTTAAGCTGTAGAGTTAACCTTTAACGACTCAGGGTTGCATGGCGGTGGGGTAACTGCATTATTTATCCGAGGTCAAGTCTGCCCTTGCATGCCTATATTTTTTTCCTCCCATCTCTGTCTAAAAGAACCTGAAAATGAAATTGACAACAACCTCTGACCTTCAGCCTCCAACTCATCACACAGCAGCCATCATGGAAGAGGTTAAAACAGGGCACCTGTAAACCTGCATCTGAACTGCTCTGGACTGGACTGCTCTGCATTCCTCCACTCAAGACTATTCTTCTTCTCGAGCTTTGAGCAGCACATTTTCCAGTATTTCTGTGCGTTGTCTAAAACAAATAGTCTACATTTGATTTTTTGATTCGATTGGTGGGCATTGATTAGTGGTTGTTGATCAACGGTCATGAGAATTTGAATATTAATGATGAAGGAACTGACCTCACAGCCCATTGTTCCTTCAGTGGTGCTAGTTTCAGTCATTATGCAAATGTACTGTTTATAAGGTTGGAAACCTGCAGTCAGCTGAGACTGAAGAAGTGACTTGGACGAGTGACGAAACATTTCTCCCACTGAAAACGCGACGTCCAGATAAACAGAATCAACCTTTTGGGATTTACATTTGATTGCTTGTCGAACTGATTATGTATTATTTTTTCACATATGCATATTACATATTTGAAAATAAGCGTATTGTGCTTCCTGCGCAAAGTTAGATGGCAATAGAGATACTATTTTCATATGTCTATTACTATTTAGGGCTAATGCCTGAACAGTTTCTTGGCAAGCACCTTTTTGGAGGTGCCAGCAAGCAAAGTTTGGATTGGACTGTCTCATTTTAAAAATGAGATTGTAAGTAAGATAATGTCTTACTTACAGTAAATGTGTGTTCATGTGTGTGTGTGTGTCATTTTGTTAGTTGTGCAATGTTTTAAATGTCATGTACTATCACTGTGGTTGATGTGTTGCTATTCCCACAACGATCTATCAAATTTTATCTTATCTGCTCATGCAGTCTTTCAAAACAGTAAATTATTAATAACAATATTGTTGATGATCGTAGAGCTGACATGTCTAAAGCTGTTTAGTGTCAGTGTGAGCCTGAATATGAGCATTTTAAAAGCAGCTTTATAAGCAGATCTCTCCTTTCTGTACCTTCCAGATGACATTGGCGGTCCCTATCCAGATCAGTTTGACGATGTAATGGATTTTATCGAGGCTACCATTGGCAGACTCCGGAGATCTTCGGAAACCAGCGGCAGTTCCAGGGGAAAGAAGGAGCAGAGAAAGAGAGGAGCGGCAAACACAGGAGGTGCGAGAGAGGAGGGGAGAGGACACGGCGACAGGAGGCGGAATAGGGGCCGGGGGGGGAGTAGAAATGGCAAAAGAGGACGAGGTGAGAAAGGGAAGGAGAAGGAGAGTATATCTGTGCAGACGCGGGGGTGCTTGCTAAAGGAAGTCCACCTCAATGTGACGGATTTGGGGTTGGGCTACCAGACTAAAGAGGAGCTGATCTTCCGGTACTGTAGCGGCCCCTGTATTGAAGCAGAGACCAACTATGACAAGATCCTGAACAACCTCACGCACAACAAAAAGCTAGACAAGGATACACCCTCTCGCACCTGCTGCCGGCCGATCGCGTTCGACGACGACCTGTCTTTTTTGGACGACAATGTGGTGTATCACACACTGAAGAAGCATTCTGCCCGGAAGTGTGGGTGTGTTTAAAGAAGTCACATGAGCAGCATGTGGCAGACTAAGGATATCCTTTACAAGCTCGTGCTGGAGAGGGACATGTGTACTCAAGGTCAAATTGGGAGTGTTTGTCTCCTTTTTTTGTTGTTGTTTTTGTCAGTAGTCATCAAAGGAGGAGCAGGTAGGTGTTCTGAGACCACCTGAAAGACACTGGAACAGCCGCTTAAAAGGAAACTGTGCGTTTATCCGATACTCGACTGTTCAGACACGTGCAAAGCAAAATGTATCAGGTGTGCACCAGTTTGCAGAAGATTAAATACTGTTACACTTTCAGATTTGCCAACTGTGCTGTCTAAAAAGGGAGAGAGTAGAAGAAACATCAGTTGTTTAGTTCTTTCCACAGCTGGCTCTTTAGACTGTAGATGAATCCAGAGATTTGACGAGCTTCAGTTGCAATTGAAAAACTTCCAGTCTGGATGTTGGTATTTACATTCAGAGCCAAGGAACCCCATTGGAGTTA
>VURO01006928.1:11797-25864 GCA_015108175.1 Pelvicachromis taeniatus
AAAAAAAAAAAACTAAAAAAAAATTAATATAAAAAAAAAATTTAAAGTTTTTTTAAAAAAAAAAAAAAAAAAAAAAGAAGAGTCAAACATCAGTGTGGCGCCCTTACTGTCTGAACCTCACTGGTTCTTAGTGTGAAGTCACACTTACAGCTCTGCCCATATGTGATAATCATCTGTCTGCCAAAGAATCAGATCGTTCTCAAATTGGCAGACAAACAGATCTTCTTCAGCACCAGAGTTACAGCCGTGTGAATATTTCAATCTAAACCAAATCCTTTGAAATTTTCCTTGCTGTAATTTACATGGTCTCTGGTGGTTATTAAATCAGTTTGGAAAAAGGTGTATAGCTCCAGTTATTGAAGCCAAAAATATCTTGACTGAAGTTCAGACACCAAAATGAACACTTTGTGACACTATAAAGCATTTTGGTAAATCGCAGCCGTCCATTTACCCCAACAAACATGTGGTCACAGTGTCCGGGTGCTTGGTTTGATCAAATGTCGAAGAGAACTGAAGTGAAATTGAGTAAAGAACAAAAAACAAGTAAACATTTTTAAACATGATCAAGATTTGCAGGTTTTTCATAAAGATCAGTTAGGGGTCTTTTAAGTGTTTCATTTTGACCTGGACCATTACATCTGTGGGGTTTTAGTTTTCACAGTTGTGACAGTTATACAGTATTTTCAGGCCACTCTCTGATTGAAATTGCACAAAAAGTTTAAATTTCATGCGTGAAAAGATTTGTTATTTGTATCATTTTGTGTTGTACGTGACCTTTTAAATGTCTTCAAACAAACAAACTGACTGTACAGTGCAGTAAGTTCCCCTTTAAACAAACCACTTCTTGGAGTAAATATTAAAAACAAATGTAACATTGGGGGACCGGTGATGACTTAAACTAAACCTTTGTTAAAGACACTCAGACGAAGCTGTTAAAGCTTCATATTTCAGCTAGTTTTGAAATCAAATGTAAAGAACAACAAAAGAAACACATCTGTGCTTCGGATCCTCTTGACTTTCAGATGCCTCACTTGTTACCTCTTGCAGCCACTGGGGGTCACTAAAGGTTGAATTTTTTTAATACAGCTTTTGAATATAGAGAGGTAATAAACTAAAGACCAACCTGAACCCTTTAGCGAAGGGATCCAGTGGACTTATTATGCTCTGCAGGGAATTTTGATGGCGTGGTTTGAGCCAAATTGCCCAACCCTGAAAACGATGGTTCACTCTGAATCAATACAACATTCTAGTTGATTGCCACTAAAAGTAAACAGTACAAATAGATTAGGAGTGAAGATTGGAGGATGTTGTGCTACACCTTTGTTTTGTGTTTTACTGCCGCTGTCTCTGGGCGTGGTTCTGTCTGACTCACTTGTCTAGTTTCTGTGGCCATCATCTTCTCTTTTAAATTAAATCTAAATGAGGCAGTTAGATTGACTGCTTTGGCATGAAGACAGATTTCTGTTGCGCTGCTGCACCATCTGCTGACTCGTCTTGTTAATATTGTATTGATTTAATTCTCCTCATATTCTCTTTAACTGTTGGCTCGGCTAATGCCGAAGATGTGAGACAATGACAGTAGTTTCGTGCTGGGTTTAATTACTTAATTCTCTTTAATTAATCAGGCAGTAAACCATATGGTTGCTTTAAAAATGTTTGAAATTGAAAATTGTTAAAGAAGTGCCCCAGCTAGTGATGGTTTTATTTGAACAAATCAGGCAATTATTTTTGATATTTAATGCGTAAAATGTTGATAGCAGCAAATGAACGTCGTTCACATTTGTCAGAGCCTGAGATGAGGACTTCATTACTTTGCTTGTTTGGTCAACGTTCAAAAAAAGCTGTAGATAACAAAGAAGCAGAAGTTCCTTAAATTCAAATCATTAAATAGTTAAAGTGCATGGTTTAGTTTTAAAGTCTTTCTGAGTTTGTATTCTCTATATTCATGCCACCATAGCACCGACAACCCCGACCTTCAGTTATCTCGCAACAGAAACTGATTCAGGTTTGGATCCTGTGTGGCACAGGCGGGTCGTTTCTTTCAGTTCACATTCAGCCATCGACAGATATTAATTTTAGGCTCCGCCTTTGTCACTCTGAAGCCGACTAGGGAGATGAATAATTGAAAGCGTTTTGATCACTCGCAGCTTCAGTGTTCTGTGGCTTGCCGCTGGCAGAAACTGAACTCATCATGTGCTCTTCTCCCAGTTGGCAGGAGGCGTTGTGATGGCGGTGGGTGTTTGGACCTTGGTCGAGAAGAGCGACTACATCAGCCTTCTCTCCTCCAAGACCTACGCTGCTTCCGCCTACATACTGGTCCTGGCTGGAGCCATTGTCATGGTAACAGGCGTGCTGGGCTGCTGTGCCACCTTCAAGGAGCAGAAAAGGCTACTGAGAGTGGTAAGAGATCACGTCTAGGTAGAGAGATGAAACATACTGCACGCGGTGCGAGTGTGAAAATATCACAGAGTAGCACAGGTGACGGCTAAACTGTGCCGCTTTGAACAAAAACTGATATGATGACACAGACCACATTTCCCCCCTTTGGGACAATTAAAGGATTATTCTATTCTAGGCTGTAAGTCATTTTGTGTATTTCTCCTACCATCATCTGTAATTAGAGAGCAACTTTCTTAGCCAACTGCACTTTACAGTATTAGCTCATAAACATAAAAAAAAAACTAACATCATAAACAATAACTCGTTGGTGTGTTTCTTAGTGACTAGTCAGTTTATTACATTACAGCAAATATTGTTATAAAAGTGCTTTGGTGTACAGAACAGGAAGTACATTCAGTTAACACGGGACAAACCTTGAACCATAGATATCAGTTCAAGAACCAGATCATGTAAATATGTCAAGACTCAAGAAAACCATAA
This sequence comes from Pelvicachromis taeniatus, assembly GCA_015108175.1. Taxonomy (NCBI): domain Eukaryota; kingdom Metazoa; phylum Chordata; class Actinopteri; order Cichliformes; family Cichlidae; genus Pelvicachromis; species Pelvicachromis taeniatus. The sequence continues at coordinate 14,678 of VURO01006928.1, forward strand.
ACTAACGACAGTATGTACTATAAAGAAACCACCCCCAGGTAACATATTTATTTTTAAAGGATTTGTTCCTCTCAAGCATCGCTCCTTCTGGCCTTCTTTAGGACAAAGAACAGCACTAGGATTTTAATCGTACAGGGTTCTTCTTAGCTGGTGCTGTTCCCACTATCGTGATGATAAATATGGTATAGGGGTTTGTAGAGAGAGACACAAACGGTGGGAACAAACGGAATCATAAGGGAAGACAGAAAGTCACAGCCCAGGCAACGCACAGTGAAAAGCAGTTATTAAACAGGAAGTGGAAAAACGAAAGGCAAAGATTTAATATGCAGATAAAATATTGCAACATTTGCAATCTCTAAAACAGAAACCAAGGAGCAGTTCACTTTGAAAGACCTCAGTTTTTTTTCTCTTTTTAATATTTATTACTGTTCATTAATAAGACTGCTAAGCCCTAACATTAATATTACTGTAGAAATGAATTCAATTCAGTTTTATTTATATAGTGCCAAATCACAACAACAGTCGCCTCAAGGCGCTTTACATTGTAAGGTCGACCCTACAATAATGCATACAGTGAAAAACCCAACAATCATATGACCCCCTATGAGCAAACACTTTGGCAACAGTGGGAAGGAAAAACTCCCTTTTAACAGGAAGAAACCTCCGGCAGAACCAGGCTCAGGGAGGGGCGGGGCCATCTGGGGTGGGGTGAAAGAAGGAAGACAGGATAAAAGACATGCAATGAATGAATTCTTTATTTAAAAAACTGCATGCAACATACTCAAGCTGATTTTGTACATAAATGTAACTGGAAAATGCTATTTAGCAATAGTTCTCCGGGCATTTTTAAGGTCTTTCAAAGTTTTTCTTTGGACATTGGCTGCTTTTTCACTTACTTTCATACAACTGCTTGTACCTTATAATTTTAAGAGACTTGTTTTTTTTTAATGTTATTTTTGTTGAGCCACTTATCATGCACGCAACCATACTCAAAGGATGGTTGTGTTGGCAAAGAACCAATTTTTAATTGTATCTTTAGGCTCTTTGTTATTAGCAACCTGTTGCAAAAACACATTTGTTACCATTTATTTAGTTGAATTTATGAGAAATCCCAAAGATAACTTTGACAGGCATGAAAATTTGCACCGACAAGATGACTCCCAAAGTGCTTTTAGCTGAAAACTTGTCATATCTCTGGGTGTTCTGTAGCATGTCATTGATAGGTAGAGTAGGTATCTGAAAGTTATGTCTTTAAAAAATAAGACAAAATCCAGATCTGACACAAGACCTCAAAGATACATCTGGCCTTTTAGTTGATCTGATATTTTTGCCAAAGACTCATCAGAAAGCTTCAACAGCTTCATTCTTCAGCATAACAATGATCCCAAACACACTGTCAATGCAGCACAAGCACAAGTGAAAAACACACAGTGGAACACTATTGGTCATGGACTGGCCTCCCCAGAGCCCTCAACATTATCGAGGCAGAAGCAGTGTGGGATCATCTTTAGGAATGGGAATTGATAAGAATTTAGAGAATTCCAGTTCCATTATGGATATCACTTATCGATTCAATTCTTTATCGATTCTCTTATTGATTGTCATTGGGTTGTCATTGGCTCCATGTTGAGAGTCACCACCATTACTAAGCAGCAATAAAGAATTTACATTCATACAAATTAGTTGCAATCATGTGATGCAAATATTTGTGCATGTTTGTTGAGGTATTTCCCCTCTTGGTTGGGATTAGGAGTTGTGAGTCAAAAAAGTCATTATTACACATATTAGTAACAAAGTAATTTGTTATGCTACTTGTTACATTACTTTCATGTTACTCTGTAAAATAGCTCTCATAATTTCATAATCACCATTTAACAAGCTGCACCGCCAACACAAATCCCTAATGAGGGCACACATCTTCTCTTAGTAGAAACAAAGCATAGATGAACACCAGCATAAATGAGCAACCGGCACACTGCTTCTGCTTTAGAAACATAAACGGGTAGAAAGTGATGCTGCAGCCTGATGGGTCATCATTCATTACCTGTTGGCATTAAGGGTCTGGCTGCTGGGGTCGCCATTCACTCAGCTTTCACTCTTGGTTCTTGGCTAGCTTAGCCAAGAACAGCCTGAAGACTACTGTGTTGATGACAAAATGCGGTCTGTTTGCCTTATTCCATTCATATTTGTGCATTGCAACAATACAATGTAAAGACAAGACTTTTACACAGCACTATGCAGACAGACTTACACACAGACACACACACACAGAGGAGTTGAGGTGTCAGCCTCGGTTGCATTCACTTCAGACCAAACAAACACTTGACGGGAGCGTGCGCCCATATTTGATTTGGCACACGTCGTTCACAGACTCGGCACAGACAGGGTTCTGCCAATAGAGACACCTGCATGGCACTAAAACCAGCTCAAAATAGAAACGCATAGAAACACACTCGTGCACAAGCGCTCACTGAGCTCATCCAAACATTTCCACATGGTAAACTTATGCAAGCGCACCGCTGTGGGCACAGCTTAAATGTTTGTGTTACAAGCTTTGCCAGAACAGCTTCGCTTCATTGGCATAAGTCCACGTACTGTAAGTATTTTCTGTAGTACAAGAATAGCATTTAAAACAAAGTTATGCGTTATTGATGACATTCTTCCCTCACAGGAAGCAGGAAAGGTGTTGTTGTCTGCATAGCCTCATATGCCAGTGGGATGCTCACACGTCATCTTAACCTTGCATTTTGTTAGTGTGCTAGTGATGAGCAGGTGATGAGTAAAGTTACTGAGAAAGACTCCTTTTAATTTCCTATCTGAAAACAGCCAGATTCAGTCACATGCAAGTGGAATTACGATCCAGTTAAATGGGAAAAACAAGATTAGTTACCTCATCAAGATTAGTATCTTGACGATTAGGAATGTTTTTTGTTGAGTATTATTGATTTGGAGCCGTCTGTTGCTTTTGTCCTTATTGAATTTTGAAGAACGATACATTCAAATGTGGGTGTTGGCTGTAGTGCTCAGAGCAACGAGTGATGGGAATCTGGCCTTTCGATGTTTCAAAATGTAATTAAGTAGCCTTATAAATATGTGTAAAATACATGAAGAAATACCCACTTTCTTCATTTTATTTGATTCATAACAAGAGGCGTGCACCACCTCTTATCATGTGTGTGTGTGTGTGTGTGTGTGTGTTCTGGGGGGTTTGAAATGCTTGGTGCAACCCGAAGTGTAGAGATTAGGGCGATGAATCACGGTGAAAGAATGAACTTGTCGACAAGGAGAGATGCTATCGAGATTGTTAAAGAGGGCGAGCATAAGGGTGGGGAGGCGAGGGGGGAGAGAGGTGGATTAATTGTTGTTATTTTTTGTGTGCGGTGAGTGCCTGGTACCTGCTGAGAGCACACCAGAGCAGCGGTGATTGGCGGCACAGTCCCGTAAAGGTCACAAGTTCTAACAACAGAAAAAGCTGATCCAGCCTTGGCGTCATCAGGACATTCTGCAGCTGTATGACTTACACAAAGTCACTGCAGTTGCCTTTTAATTAAAGCGACGGTCCTCTCAGACCGTAATTAAAGATGTTTGCGATGTATGCTCTGTGCAAAGTATGAGAAGTCAGAAGAACAAAGGAGAACATTGTCCCATGGGAAGACTAGGTTGGGATCTGTCTGCAAACACACAACTTCATTGTGTTGTCAGAGAAAAGCAAAAGAACAAAGTAATAAGTCGGGGAAAGCCGAGAGAAACTTTTAGCCTTCCAAATGACAGAGCCAAATGGAACGCAGTCCAAACAGAGGCTGGATCCACCTGTGGAGAAACTGCTCGAGTGTTCCTCGGCCTTCTCCCCCTCTTCTGTGCTCGCCTCGACTTTATGGTTTCTCTTACTGCGTGATAATTGTTCTTTTTGTGTCTTAACTCACAAAAGCTGATCCAAATAAAGTTCATTAAATCATTTTTTTTTTATCAGGCAAGAGCTCCAAGCAACTGATTAACATTCAGTCTTGGAAAAAGTATTGTTTCCATCTGTTTAGCATGATCAACAAGTCAAAAGTCAAACAAGTACTTTACTGTGCTACAATGTAGGGTATTAGTGTATGAAGTGAAAGACCGTTACAGCTGCTTACAATTTGTTATTAATGATTAAAGTATTGATATGTTTGAAATGTCAGATACCAGCACAAATGAAAAACTGGAGCAGTCGTTCCACTTTGAGTCGCACCATCTCTCATCATGTTTTCACTCTGTGAATCTGCCTATATTTGTTTTTTTTTCTTTCAATCAGCTGAATTTTATTTAGCTCTGTCAACAGGCTGAGACGGTTTCTCACGCAGCAGCAGAGGTTAGTGATGGCTACTTTATAGTTCAATTCAGTCGAGGCCTATTCCGCTTCCAGCCCGCCTGTTCTGTCAACTGGAGGGGCTTTTGCACCTGGTTATGATCATCGTCAACATTTGACAAGCCACGCAGCTGATTCTGAGAGTTGTCATAGGTTTCAAGAAGCTAGAAGAAAAAATTGGTGTATGGCGTTGAAGCCATCCAGACTCTTGTAAATACATTTAAATGTGGCAGAAATGATGACATAAATAATTCTTTGTGTAAAGCTTGGTCTCGGTTTGTGGTCTAAATTGTAGAGTTGGTGCTTAGTTTGACGTCTTTGAATTGCCTCTCTGTTTGTGTGCTTGGTTTTTGATGCATGGTGCATTTTGAAGAGTTAGGATTACGGCCATGAATCACAGAGAAGGAATGAACTTGTCAGGAGGGAGGGGGGGGGGGCTCGCCTGAGATTGCCAAAGATGGAGAACATAATGGGAGGTGTGTGTGTGTTTGTGTGTGTGCGAGTACACCATCCTGACTTTATGTTACACATCAAAAGAAGCAAATTCATGGAATGACATTTTGTCGCTACATCTTGGAGGCATTTGCATTTTTAACTCATTAGGACATCTTCATCCAAAATTTCTTATTTATGAATTTCAAAGCATCCATAAAAGTGCAGCTGACGCCTCCCTCTTCCATAATAAATTTGACTGATCATCTTATTTATTCATATATTTTTAATATCATTCAGCTACATTTGCTGGCATGGAAAATTGTATGTATTTTTCCAACTTACCTTTTCTGAGCTGGAAAGGTAAGTACATTTTTCAGTCTACATGGAAAAAACAAGACCCCTAAAATATAATGTCATAACTACCTAATAACCAATATGTTCCATATAGTAACAAAGTGCATAAGGACACAGTTTAAAAATCGCTTTTTGATAAATTTTCTATTATGAGTAGAAGCAACAGTGGTTCATCCCTCGACTTGTCGCCTTTTTATACTTGATTGAATCATAGGTCAGTGGTAAGTGGCTTGACAAACAACAAAAGCCATTCCTCCACAGCCAATGTGCAAAGAGAGTTTTTTTTTTTTTTTTAAAGACCTTCAGAAAGCCAGACAAACTATTGCTCAAGATCACTTTAAAGACTTTTGAGAAAGTGATTCAAGAAGGCTGCTTCAAGACTTTTGCACATTACCTGTTGAGAGAATTGTATCTATTTACCAACAGGTAATAAATAAATATATAAATAACTGATAAGGACTTTCAGAAAGTTGTGGACAGTTGTGGACTTCTGATTCAACTTTCTCCAGTTTGAGCATTTCATTTTTTTTAAATAACCAGAATTTGTAAGAAATCCTGCGAAACCTTTGCATACAGCAGCAAGAGAAGTGCATTTAATGAGTAAGGCGATTACACGCCCCGCTAGCAACTAAATTACAAAAGGTGGCTGGGTCGGTACTTTGAAAGGCCAACACTCATCCAACCGTGATCCGTCCGATTACAAGTCACCTTCAGCACGACTTTGTTGCTCCAGGCTCAGTAATTGTAAAGGCAGCACTACACTTCTAATAAAACCTGAAATGGAGGCGCAGTAAAACATTGATGTGCATGCAAGTGTGGGTTTCTTCTTTGCAGCACTATATTGTTCGTTTATGTGTACTTATTCTGGCAGAGGTACATTCAGATGAAGGAGGGAAAATGTTACAGACACTCTGGAGTAAAACACATGCTGTCAAAGAGGGACGCTACAAGCCAAAGAAACCGGTTTAAATATTTTCTAATAGCCACAAATTGTAGTTCAGTCAGAAAGCCTACATGGAAAGGACGCAGTGGAGTGTGAGGCCAAAGCAGTGCTTTAGAAAGCATTTTATTCATAGGAACCTGCTGAGAGTCATTTTGGCAGTAATTACCCTGTACCCTTAAGTCAGCCAGGAGAAGACTGGAAGCTCAGACGTACAATGAGAGAGAGTGTGCCCGAGATCTCGAGGAGGACCGCGAAGTTGATGCAGTCAGTAATTCATCTCTACAGCCAACAACAAGTTCTCTGTCACGCCCAGTGTATGTCACTGTCCGTGTGGGATCAGTGTGCAAAAGCTGTGCGTACGATTGTGAGTGAGAACAGGCAGAACCACACGGCACAGCTATGCCACAGTATCAGGAAAGTGGCCTTGTTCTGACTTAATTCTATGCATCTTCAGCTGCAACTCTATATACTGCAGGTCAAGTTGTGATTGATGTTTAAAAAACATAAATTAGAGGAAGGTGTTTAATTTTTTTTAGAATGTTATTACTAAAACCTTTCCTCACAGATTTATATTCGGGGGTATAATATAAGTGAGAAAAATCGGATAATCCTGTTGCCTAATAAGAGTTTCGGATGACATCAGAGACATTTTAAGCAAGTTTTCATTATTGTTGTTTTCAGCAGAACATTTTACACGTCAACTATATTATCTAACGCAATAGTCTCCGGAAATGAAAGAACGAAAAATTAGATGTGAAATATCACTGAAAATGTGATAAAAGCGTGTCTAATCCTGCAGCGTCTCCTTTATAAGTCATCCAACAGATGTCCTCATACACACGTATGAGATCACTTTACACGTGGAACGCATCAAATCCACATAAAATCCAGATTAATCCAATCATGAGAGGAAAATGATGTAAAAACATCATCATGCCAGGTGTGCATGGATTAAAAAAACACAACTATATCTGCATCTTCATGGGTTGTCTTTCTCTTCAAACCCTCAACACTGCATCACAATGCATCTTGAAGTCTGCTCAGCATTCAGGCTCAGAGCTGCTCTGAGATCTAATCAGCAGCAGCTATCAAATCAAAGGCCCGAGTCCTTTTTACCAGGCTGATTTTCTCCCTTGTGGTAGCAGCAGGCCAGAGGAATTTACGCCAAGGTTTGGGTCAGATAATAATCTCTTCTTGTCTTTAATTCCGTAGAGGAGAAGTTCAACTTTTCACTTGGCTTGAAAGGCAGACGCTCCTCCTAATTCCCATGAGCTTGGTCATGAATCGGATGCAGACGATAAACTGTGACATGTGCCACTCTGCAGTGACTCAAAGTTTTGCAGTTTCATCCTGTAATCGTACGCAGAGCAAACGAGCAGAACAAGACTGGATGATTAAGCAGAGAACCGTATTATTGTAATTTTGTCATCTGTTTTATGTCCTGGCAGAGTCGTTCATCTACTTTGCACTGTCACAAGGTTCTTAGGTCCATCTGGATGATATACGATCCTAAAGCTCGACTGTGCAGTCAATCCTACATTGGTCTGACTTTTATGTTTTACTTGGTGGTTTCATTGGATTGGGTTATATCTACATGCATGAAGGTAAAAGAATTACCATAAACACTCAGTCTAGTTCTGCCATATACTACTCTTAGAGTTTTAGACCCTATGTTCTACTTTACAGTCTTTATATCAACTCTACATTACTGCATTAGACTTTCTTGTTTTGACAAACAGCATTATGACAGTTTTGAAATAATGTCATTTAAATGTTTAACTTTTTAAAAATGACAATTTATTGATGCGTGAGCGTAATCAAATACTCTGAGGGAGGTTGTTGCGTAGAATTCTTTCTTTGGTCGTTATAGATCTTTCGTCACGACAGACAGCTTTTGCTTCACCGAAAGCCAAAACTTACCCACGCTAGGGCTGGGCAAAACGACTATTTTCCTAATCGACGAATCTAGTGATTAATTTTTCGATGCATCGATTAATCTAATGATATATGTTACTGCTAAGCAGCTTAAATTAGTCTTGTATTTACGGAGGTTGGGTGTTTATCTCTGTCTATGAGTGAGCGTATGTCTACGTGGGGGGTGTCTGGATGAATGAAAGGGTAAAAACCAGCGTTAGTAAAAAAGTTGAAAACTTACGGTGGTTTTATGATCGGCCATTTCCGGCCTTCCACCGTAATCGATTACGTCGACGCGTTGTCCCAGCCCTAACCCACGTCATTCCACCGCTTTTATAGTCGCAGGAACATTTCTCCTAGGGACGTTATCAGAAACCACCAAAGGTGTGTGACTGTGTCCAAATTTCTGCTCCAGCAAACACATCGACAGGAAATTCCAGCTGTGTTCTCGTACATGCTCCAAATATATGTTTAATGGCAAGTTACAAACGAGTCATGACACCAGGATGCTTCAGGAACTCCTCTTTCTAAATTCTACTGATAGCCAGGGTTCATTGTTGAAAAATTGTGTCAGTGAAAATATTCTGGAATATTTTCTGCAGTCTGTAAACAAGCCCTGCTTAACAATTTTTATTACTGTTCGTCAGGTGACAAAGTTATTTTTTCCGGATACACAGTTTGATGCTTTTCCGTGTTTGTCACTATGTATTCAAAGCTTTTCATAATACATTTGTATTTGTATAAGGGTAAATTAAGGACACTGTCACTTTGTTCTATCAGCAAAGCCTGAATTGATTTTTGCTCCTTTTTCAAAGAGTTTTACAAACCTGCAGTGGACGAGTAATAGGCAGCTTAATAGAAATTAGCCATTGCATTGTTTCTGTTTGGTTCTACGTCTCTTAACAGTGCTGTGAATGACTTTGCTGCATGAGTAGGTTTGATTGCATTATTCTTGCTCAAGGAAGGATAACACAAGGCCTTGGAAAGGAAACATCGTTCAAGCTGGCTTAAGAGAACCATGTTTCAAGTGGTGTCAAAGGAGCCCCGCAAGCTGCCACATCACATTTGTAACCAACTGGTCGTGTCGCTTTATCACCATCCACTAACTGTAATTCCTTCTCCTCTGTGTTTCCAGTACTTTGTCCTGCTGCTATGTATCTTCCTGTTGGAGATCCTGGCCGGTGTCCTTGCTTATATCTACTATCAGCAGGTAAGTCCCATTGTATCTTTAAAAAAAGACATCCTTCTTGCAATGCATCCTGGGATTTGTATATGTGAAAATGAAGGAGGAGCAGGTGGCAAATATTGCAGGAGTGGGTATTCATTTCAGATGACAAAAAAAGTAATTTAAAATCAGACACTGGTTAACGTTTTATAACTTATTATAGCATCTTTACTAAATCTGTGTTACCATCTCGGGTGGACTCTAGTCTGCTGTATTACAGTAAATCATCATCTGATATTAAAAAATGGTGCTAAGGTGTGTAGCATATATTGCATTCTGCTAAAAATCAATAGAGCACGCTTGACAAATGTGTTGTGTCTCCTAATCCAAGCACGTAGTCAAAAGCATTGTAATAAAACACAGACAACTGTTTCATTTCCCACATGGCATGTGCTCTGCTGTAATTTTAACCACGACAAAAACCGGCGTGAGAAATGAGATTCCAGAAAGAGAGTATAAGACGGCCCATTAAAAATACAAATATCTGACTGCCCATATTACTCGTGCTACATTGAGTCCAAATGGAATGAAAAATGCCTGCAGCAGGACACATAATAAGCCTGAATGCACTGTGTCACAATCATTTAAAAGCATTCGCTTTGATTTTGAACTCAAATACATAGAATTTTCAAACTTATTTCATTTTGCTCCACTAAAGGACGAAGAACCTTACCGGCAGGTTAATGACTGAATAAAGTAGAAACACTTCTTAGCACCACAGAGTGTGTACTAAATGCACACGGTTTGGCTTACAAGTGATTATTTTCTCGTGTGTAGTTAATGTATAAGCTAAACTAAAACTGACAGCCTCCCTCGGCACATTTCTGCTGTAACGCTGTAGAGTTATAGTGACTGCGCTGGAAACAAGAGCAAATGACAAGCATTTTTCCTTTAGGAATATTAACATGACATTGCTCTCTACCAACATCGCTCCCACCCCGCCTACTCTTGTAGCCCAGTGGCTTGTAGCTCAGGAGCAGGACTTTTCTCAGTCTAGAGGTACACTGTTTTCAGTTTAACTGCCTCTTTCATTAATGCGCACTTCACGAGCAGCCACTGAGGTCCATGGCTGTGTGCTGCTTCCTAAAGCTCTGTCTACTTTGTTCGCCTCAAATTATTCTCACAAGCATTAAGTTGTGTTAAAGCCTCCTCCCTTGTTATTAATCTTTTCACTCTCTCTGCTAATAAATTGTGAGAACGATACCAAGACGAACAACTCGTGTAACATCCTTGTAATTCACAAACGCACCATTTTTTTACCTACAGATTCTGCACAAGCGATTTTCTCAGCCATTATTTTGTTTTTGTAATCGAACACGATCTTAAACCTCTTTGTGACTGCTTTAGTTGCGCGCCGCTTCTCTAGGTTGCTCACAGTTTGCATGAATTACTTGTCTGCAAACGTTCACCATTTAACTCTAACTTTAACTATCCATCCATCCATCTTCCTCCGCTTATCCGGAGCCGGGTCACGGGGGCAGCAGCCCAAGCAGAGAAGCCCAGACCTCCCTCTCCCCAGCCACCTCCTCCAGCTCATCCGGGGGAACACCAAGGCGTTCCCAGGCCAGCCGAGAGATATAATCTCTCCAGCGTGTCCTGGGTCTGCCCCGGGGCCTCCTCCCGGTGGGACATGCCCAGAACACCTCACCCAGGAGGCGTCCAGGAGGCATCCTTGTCAGATGCCCGAACCACCTTAACTGGCTCCTTTCGATGTGGAGGAGCAGCGGCTCTACTCTGAGCTCCTCCCGGATGGTTGAACTTCTCACCCTATCTCTAAGGGAGAGTCCAGCCACCCTTCGGAGCCAACAGAACCACATCATCCGCGAAAACCAGAGATGAGATTCTGAGACCCCCCAAGTGTCTCAGAATCTAGGTGCAGGTGTGGCTGCACCTAGAAATTCTGTCCATAAAAATTAGGAACAGAATCGGTGACAAAGGGCAGCCCTGGCGGAGCCCATCACCCACCTGGAACGAGTC
>VURO01006930.1:4207-30596 GCA_015108175.1 Pelvicachromis taeniatus
AAAAAGAGAAAACACCCCCCCCCCCCCCCCCCCCAAAAAAAATAAAATAAAATAAATCTTGGTGGTTTGACGAATCTTTATTTCTGCAGCCACATTTGGATGGCAGGGCCAGATTTTAGTGTAAACAATATCAACGTATGGATCCATCCTGACTTGTATCAACAGTGTATTGGTCGCCTTATGGAGTAAACAATTTAGGCACCTCAGAATAAACTAAGCGGCACCTCAACCTACCTGTGTGTGGTCACTGACCATTAATGACCAAAGTGTTCAATGGCTGCTTCCAGCAGGATAACATGCCACATCACAAAGCTCACATCATCTCAGACTTGTATCTTAAACATGACAGTGAGTTCATTCCAATGATCTCACAGTCACCAGATCTCAATCCAGTAGAGCATTTTCACACAGAGCAGTTCTTTGAGAGGAGAGAGTTCTCCTCTCTCAGAGGAGGTTGCCACACTGTTTCAGTCAGCAGTACCTTTAAAAAATACTTTTCATAGCCAAATTATACATTCATCTCTGAATGGATCATGCATTGAACTTTAAAGCAGACAGGCTTTAAAGACCGTAACAGAAGAGCATGAAACCTGTCTGGAATTTACATGTTCATGCCACAGCCAAGTATTATTGCTGACCATGTCCATCCCCTCATGACAGCAGTGTACTTGGCTTGTGCTTTCAGCAGGATAGTGTGCCCTTTCACAAACTTTAAATAATGTGCTTTCTTTAAATGACCTTCACATTCATGAGAATATCTTTAGAATGTGCTAGAACAGGATATTTACATCATGTGCAGCTGACAAATCTGCAGCATGACATGTTAATGGCGATCTCTGACGAATATTGATATCAAAAAATATATTTCTATATGTGTGTGTTTGTGTGTGTGCGTGCGTGCGTGTGTGTGTGTGTGTGTATAGCAAAATAATGTGAATCACTCGATTTCAAGTTGTAGACAATGTTTTCTTAATGTTGAATGACTATAAAATGTGATTCCATTCCTTTTAAACAAACGTAATCTACATAGGCTATTTTCTTGTGCCTATTTATATCTTCTGTAAACACACCATAGTCATTTAATGTCAGGAAAGAAGTCTGTGTTGAAAGACCAGCCATTACACATATGCTGCATGCTGTGATACTTTAAACAGTTTTCAGTTCATTTTAGAGATTACACAATTTCTATGAAATAACAATCAAATGCATATAGTACTGTAAATGGAGCACGAAGGAAAAACTGTAACGGTGAGACATTTGCTGTGTTTCTCTGCCTGAGTTAAATAAATAACTCTTTCTCCTACAGATGTTATAAACTTCACAATCTCAGCCACAGTTTTCAGGTTTTCAACTGCTCCTTTATTCTGAACCGGATGTCTTGGGCAAACTTCTTTTTTTACCCCCCGAATGAAAAGAACCAAGCATATGCTACTGCATTTAAAGGTGCTTTAGTAAATCTTTGACAAAGCAAACCTTTCAGGCTGAGTTTTGATCACGGAAAACTCATGCTGCAGTCTACAGTATATTTATGCAATGTGCACGCTTGCCTTGAGATGTGAGAGAATCTGCAAAATTAGGGGAGATCTTTGAAGCCTTCTAAAATTTCACAATAAACACACTATTGAGATAAACACTGACAAGGTTTGGTTCCACGGCGATTGCTTTTATGTGTAAGCCTGCATTTTAATCCAAAAAGATTCTTATGTCTACAGACTGATTTTCAGAATTCCACATTTCTGTAAAAGAAACAAAACAATAACAAAAAAACAATCAAGCTGCATAGACACTGTTCATGGCAATGCATCAGCATAGGTGTTAAAATATCTTCACTTCAGTGACGTTTCAGCATGGAAACTCTGTTGCTTCTCAGTAATCAGTGTGCATTTGAACCAGATTCAGCTCATTTAGCAAGAAACCATAACCTGACTGACTTGGACGTCCCTGCTTTGCATAGCTCAGGAATGTCCAGCATTCCCCCAGGAGGGACAGACTATTCAGCTTGCAGGCAAGTCTGTTATGTATAGGTTAGTCCAGATTTAGTTTAGTCTAAACAGACATTTAAGGTTAATAAAGTACATAAAAATATTCTACATTCAGTTACAGGTAAATTTACCAATCATTGGCAATATTTCTGATTTGCAGTAAAATGGAATTGAGCCTTTAATAAAGGGACGTTTAAAAAAAAAGATGTTGGTTTTATTTAAATAAAAATGTATTAAAGTTTATAGTTAAGTTAATACACATAAATACCTAACATACTAATACCAGTATGTGGCACCTTTAATCAGGGTTAGGCCAACAAATTTTTTTAATTCAGCATATAGCAGATGCATGAATAATATGCTTGAAATGAAGATGATAATATGCTGAAACATTTTGATTTATCTGTCTGCATTCACACCACAATTCTCTTCCAGTCGGGATAGTGTTAGCATCAGTCTTATGCAACATCGCATCTGTTTTATTTTTACTTTGTTCTGGCTGATGAGTCACCAATTCAATATTGTCAATCACAACGCCATAAGGATGGGGAAAAATGAATTTCTGGTCCCATCTGCAGATATGCTACATTTACTAATACTCAACCTAGGGGAGTCTTTTTCTAAAGTCAACAATTCACCTCTCCAAGCAGTGCTGGTTGTTTGGGATTAAAAGGTCTGTTGCGTATACTTATAAAGTTTAAGAATTTAATTCCACTACTCCTCTTCCCTTTGATTTGGAGAGTTGACATTTAGTTCATTTAGATTTAAATCTACTGGTTACTTTGGTAGAGAAGGAAAGAGAAGGGGGTGAAAGCACATCTGTGATTATACTCACAGGGCCACCAGTGCCCTAGGAAGTATAGTGCACAAGCTTTGAGTGCACATCTTTCTTGTACCAAGACTGCTGGTGACGAATTACAAGGCTGAAATAATTTCCTGTGTGTCAGTGTTAGAAGAACTGTTCTTTCGTGTGACCTTGCTTTTTCTGTGTTTGCAGTTGAACCATATAGTTATAGCCAAAGAATAAGTGGTTTCTAACTCTTCATGGAAGAATGAAGGTAGTGTGTTGTTTGCCACTGTTAAAAAGTGCCCCTCTTTCCAAGTAGAAATCCTGGAAGTCTTGGTCCTGCTTAACTTATACTGACTGTCTCTTAAAATTACTTATCTTATATAAATATATATATATATAATTAGTCACAATTTGTCACACATTCCATAAAGCCTGGTAATTTTCCCTGGTTGGTATCATTTTATGGAGGAAGCCACAAAATAGTACTCCATAACTATTTATGCTATAAAATGAAAATTAGCCTCCAGTTTTTACAAGCGGTGATGTAAGTTTTCCTGCTCCAGCTTGTCCCACTTTTAATTCTCACCTTTTCTCTCTTCTCTGAGGCCAGCTCACTGCTGTCGCGTCTTCAAGATCAGAAAGCATGAGGAGTGCTAAGTTATGTCAGCTGGGTGAATGGAGGTCAGATCTCCCCACGGCGACACATGGACAGGAGGACCAGACCCTGAGGACTGGTATCCACATCAGCCCAGGAAGCTCTGTAACAGCTGCTGACACCAACTCATCTGTCACGCTGCTGCTCGACTTCCCCTGTCTGATCCAATTAACGCGTTTTCAAATACGCTTCACTGACTCCCTCTATATGAATTAGGACTCATTAATTATCATTCTGATGGCAGCTTCATCTTATTTTATGAATCAAAGCGCACGTAAGTGCCAAGTAATTTTTACCGTAGTGTTTTTTTCTTTGTGTAAAATTTGGAGTGACAAATGTATTCATATTTTTGTTAATGGTTTTAGAAATGGTTTTGTGATGCAAAGCATATGTGTCACAAGACTTCTGACAGATCGCAGGTCTGAGGCCAGACCACAGCCGTAGCAACATGTGGTCAGATCATTTTCAGCACTTTGCAATATGCTATCTAACAAAACAGAAGCCAAAATAAATAAATAAATAAATAAAAAATGCGGGTACGTTGATTGCTTACCAGAAGTCGAATAGCTTCAGCCGCTAATCACGATGTAGACAAACAGTTACTCCACATATGTTGTATTTACCACTTTCTGTGGTTGGAAAAGAAATAAAGCTTTACTGTGGTGTGTGTTAAAGATCACTGGAGATAACAGTTTAAATGTGCGTTACGCTGGTGTCCATAAGTGTTCGTACCGTATATCCCCAATGTGGAAGGAATTAAAGATGTCTGACCGCACAACATGGGCTCTGAAGGAAACACATTCAGTAAAACTTTCATATGGCTTTAATCTGTTTTCCCTGAAATGACTTCAGCTTTATTTACATGTATGGCAGTTTTCTCATCTAATCTTCTTTCTACCAAAGTCACACACCAAGACCTTTGTCAACTGTAAACATGTAGAATATGACTATGAAGCTCGTGTTGACTACAATTCCCCTGATACGATCTTGTCATTTCTATATAAACAAGGAGAAATTGTTTTGACCATTTTTGGGGGGCATTTTTTCTTTTCTTTTTTTTAGTAGAAATGCAAGAATCAACTTTTAACCACAATGATGGAAAATTGTCAACTCTGCGTTGGCTGTTTTTATCTACCATAATTACCCTCAGACAAGCCAGACATTCAGTAGGTCTTTAAACACATTTCATGTGTTAGATATGTGAGGGTGCTATTTAGACCTATCTGTCAGTTCCCATTTCACAACAGACCTTCATAGTGTAGCTCCCCCTCAGCTCAAATCAGTCCTCTCAATCAACAGTTTCCAGATTCACGAGGAGACACGCAATCAGTGTTTCTGTTAGCGTGTGCATGATTAAATGCACCATATGATTCAAAGGGTAGAGTTAATGTGCTTTTTGTATATTTATATGGAGAAAAAAAAGGGTTCAGGTCTTCATTACTAAAATGGTTGTTTAAGAACAGAATTGCAAGCTGTCGCTATGAATGTCTGATGCTGATCAAACGTATTTACACTAATGTGGTTGGGAGCCTCAGACAATTTTAAATTATCAAGTTCTGATAAACTTCTAAAGGCTAAATGTTTTCATGATGCTAAACTTTTTTTTTAGTAAATTCTAATGAAACCTTTTAAAGTTTAATAATGTTGAGCAAACAGTTTGACATTGTTGAAAGTTAAAACGGTTAGACGGTTAGCTTAGCATAGCATAGCATAGAGAATCTATTTAATTAACCTAATTAGAGAGAGTTTCAGAGGTGCTGGTATGTGGATTTTGATACCGTTAGGCAGACCCAAAAAGAGCCAATAGAGTTTATGCTAAGCTAAGCTATTTCTGTGTCGCAGATCCTATACTTTTCTACATAAACTTGCAGTTATGCTATATATAGGTTAGTACAGACACATTGGTTAAGTGTAGACAAAAAAATTAAGGTTAATAAAGTACAAAAATACTCAACTGGTACACCTTTCAAAGGCTGTCGACCTCACTCTTCATCCTTGAGCATTGCTAAATTTCTTGAGCAATGCTCAATTCCCCTGATATGATCTTGTCATTTCTATATAAACAAGGAGAAAACGTTTTGCCCTTTTGTTGGCATTTTCTTTTTTAGTAGAAATGGAAAAATCTACTTTTTAACCACAACAATGGAAAACTGTCAACTCTGAGTTGGCTGTTTTTATCTACCATAATTACCCTCAGACAAGCCAGTAGGTCTATAAACACATTTCATGTGTTAGATATCTGAGGGAGCTATTTGGACCAATCTGTCAGTTCCTGACGTACCTTTTTGAATTAATATAGAGTATTGCTACATGCAATGTACCACAAGCAACACATGTGGTATACAGTCATAATGTTTTATGATGACTATTCTCAATAATCGCCACCTTATTGGAAAGGAGACCTTCAGTCAATTTTCAGCGAGCAAGAGGAAGATATATGGTTCAGCAAATGCATCCAATTATATGTGTTAAATTGTCATTGTATAATAGCTTAATATTACAACATATTCATAGAATATAATGGAGAAAATAAAATGGAGAAAACTTCATAAAAAGTTGAACTATACTTTTTGTCAACCAAGGATGTCACAGCCAGGACAGTGTTTTTTTCTAATTTATTATATCAAATTTATAACTGCAAACTCATTTTCTAGTAAGTTTGCAGCTTTGCAAATATGGAACTTGCAAAAACTAAAATTTCTATATAGCTTTGCTTTCTGTGTAATAATGCTGAATGTAGCTATTCTTATGAGGAAGTTAAAAATCATCATCCAAGATGTTGGTAATGGTGTAGTATGTATTAATAAATGATGTTGTCATTAGCTCTGTTAATGTCATATTTGGCATGTTTTATGTATCAGGGTACTTGCAGGAGAGCACTGGGGCAGCTTAAAAACTACTGTATTATGAAAGGTTTTCCTTCCAAGAATCACATGATTATGCTGTCAGCTGCTATTTATCTTGGCTGTAGGTGAAAACAGTGAAAAAAGGTAGCCACCAAACTGATTCCAAAATCTGTTTAAGGACTATGTCAGGACGAAAGACCCTGACATCATCAACACGTTATGATTTCAACACACAGAATATTACCTAAATCTGTCTTAACCTTAACTGTAGCCCTGATACTAGACATGCGGGTAAGAGACGGAAAAGCACTGTAACATTTCTTACTTTAGCCAAACTAAATGACTAACACTCTATAACTATCCATCAAAAAAGTCTTTGTGTTATGAGGATGTGCAGCTATAATGAGGGTTTTTTATTTTATCCTCTTATTGCTCTCCTTCCAAAGCTTCATGGCACAGAATGTGGCATTTTTTTTATGATTTTAGTGCTGTTTTGGGAATTAAGGAATATTGCTACTAAGATTTTTTTATTATTGTTGTTTTAATTGTTATACTTTAGTCTCGTTATGATGTTGTTATGGTCCTTGCTCAGCTTTGAAAGATACATAACAACTAACCAGCAGAAATGGCAAAAGGAAGCTTTTTAACTGACTTTAAAAAGTAAAGCGTCATAAAAGATGATTGTGGTTAGACAATTGCTTGATTTTGCTACAACTTGGGATAGAAATGTTACCTGTCATTTCAACCAAGCATACTAACAGAGACTCTCATGCAGTGTAATGTCAGCTGCAACAAAATATTTCTGTCTTCACTCCCATAATCTCAGAAGGATTTCTCACTGTGCGCTTGAAACACATATTTGCACTTGTTTTAAAAACATGAGGAAAAAATGCAAACCACAAGCCATGACTAATCCTGCTTACCGGATCCTTGCCTAATTGAAAAATAACTGTGATGTTAAAGCCAAGATTTTCCACTGTCAAACTGAGGTTATTGCTCTTGTCATTTTCAGGCATTGTTTTTGAATTTTGTTCCTCGTAAAACTGCCAAAGTCTCTATTACCAAGCTCAGGTTGAAAATGAGGAGTTTCCATGTCAAATTAGGCAAACTAGTACATTTATATTTTTTACCTTCAGAAAGCTTTCATTTATATCCTTCTATTCAATCTTTCATATCACATACACCATGATGTATTTTTATCCCATGCAAGCTAACTCATTTGAGGACCAGAGGTGCGTGGGTTCTTCAAAAGACAGTTCAGAGTTTTTCTTTTTTCCCAAAGAAATAATACAGAACAGGAGCACAAATATGCATCGCATTAAAGAAACCATAAAATAAAATTAATCCTGCTGGGAAATGTTCTCCTACATCTGCTGTTAGTGAGGTGTATTTTCTCCAGCATGGGAAAAATTCACAGTGTACAACAATACAAAATTCAAACAGTCACACCGTCAACTTTTATAGTGACGTGCATGAAATAGTTTCTCTTTGTCCTATGAAGCTATGCTAATCTCATCACCTTGCGCACAGCATGCCCCCACAACAAAGCGTACGGCTAGACTTCAAAGTTCCATTTACAGACTTTTTTTTGTAATATTAATAATATTAATATTAATGGAGGTCTTCCTTGTTTTGATATTAAATAGATTTGTGAATTAAAAATGTGAAGAAATTGATTGGTATGTGCCTAACGCTCTCTTTATAACATCATTGAAAGCAACTGTTAACAAACAGAAAGAAGAAGAAGAAGTTGCAATTTTGTAATAAGTACAGAGAAAAGCAATGAAAAATGTTTCCCTCCTGACTAAAGTCAGTCCTTTGTTGAGAGGGCTGTCACCAGAAACACAACCTTTATACTTCCTGACATTTGCAGCTAAATTTTTGGCAAGTGCATCTCAGCATGCATGCACCTGACTGTGCTATATGTTGTGTTCCCACAAACACAATTTAAGAGAAGGAACATTTCACACAGTACAGTTGTGTAAGTGACCAAAGGTAAAAAAGCCTGATAACAATGTTGTTACACTATTACCTACTGTAGTACATGGTTCACCGTGTAACCTCTAGTTACTTTCTCTGACTTGTCACAGTTTTCACAAAAAATACTACATGTATCTTGCTTATTACACATAACACATTTACATGTAACATTGCATTTGAGCTTTTCTTATTCTGCCCCATAAAATGTTTAATAGTTTGATTAAAAATAATGGTTATTTTAAAATAAACCCATTGTCCCTATACATTTGGTTCAATGATAATGCATACTTTTCATACTTATCAGGTCCAAATAATCTCAAATAGGTAAGAGAACTTTAAATAAATACATCCCAAACAAGATCTGGTCTCAGGAGGTTAAAATTACAATGGCATTAGGGGAAAATGTAGTTTTCTTCTATGCTAATGAGAAACTAGATACCACTCGCATATCAATTTGATACTACAGCCACAGGCTATAGGGCTTAGTACAACAAATACTGCAGATGCAGGAGAAACACACTAAATCTAGCAGAGGAAATACCAAATAAATGTATTATCTCCCAGAAAGAAAACAAATAAGTATATGTTCTCTCTGGGAGGTCGGTGGCCACACGAGATGCAAGAGGCAGTTTTTAAAAGAAGTATTTTTTGTCATTGGGGATATCAGATCAGACTTTCCCATACAGATCTTATTCTCAATATTTTACTCTGCACTCTGACGAAATTAATTAAAAAAACCTCTGATTCATATCTACATATGCCTTTTTCTAATAACAAGGACCGAAGAGCTTTGTACGAGTTGAAAGGAATCTTTCAGCTTGATAAAAAGAAAGTCAAGGCAACTTAATTAATCACTGTAGGCTTTACTCTGGAGGCATAGTGTAATTGAAAGTGTCCTAGATTCACAGTTGTCTGGTAATGCAAGTTTGAAAGATGGGTAGAAAGCCCTGTTATAGAACCAAATCTAAGGCTCAGGAACACATACTGATGTTCCAAGGTTATGTCTTAACTTCTGGAAGAAAGGTAAATTCTCTGTAATGACTATGCCATTATTGAGCATATGGTGAGCCATTCATCTCTGTCCATCGTCCAGGGAGGAGTTTGCCACTAACGGTACCACAGAAACCGCTGCTGAAGGACAGATGTTATCTTTTAGTAGCTATGCTGTCTTTCAGTGACAACAATATTATCATTGGTCTTTTTTGTTACTTGGAAAATATGCTATTTAAAAAAAAACCCATCTGACCCATTCATCACCAGCACACCCACAGTAAATTCTTATTCAGCTAGATACTTATATAGCTATGACCATATATATTTATATGGGAGACTGAAATGACATCATTATTTAAAGTAGGTTATTTATTATTTTTAAGTCATTATACTTTCTTAAGAGTTCCTCCAAGAATTCCAGCATGAAAGCAGGAGGTGCTCTCAATCAAATAGTTTTTGTGGAAATATTTGACATTCATGATGACATATATGGTGCAAAAAGTGCTGCTTAAATAGACAACCCTGCTCAGCTTTATCAGCTAATTGTGCAGGTGAGTTTAACATATCTATAGCCTGGATCTTCAGGGAGGAGGTGGATGATGAAACCTATTAAAAGGAGGGAGTGAATACTGGGTGTGGGGTATTCAGTCTGGTACAAATTGCATTCTGGGGCCCTTGTGTGCTGAATATGTAAAATAAAAAATAATAATACGCAAGTAGAAAGCGAAGGTGAAAACATGTTGTGATTACAGCTCTTTGTGCCCCAAAGACATCTGAAGCCTTACTTATACATTTAGAGACAAACTGTGGCTAACAGCTTAAAAACGGTCAACCGTGACACACGGAGTCTTCAGTAAAGGTCGCAGTGTTAACGGGCAATGTGTTTTCTGCACTCACTTGTATGGATGCACTTAGCTTTCACAGTTTATTCTGTGCTAACAGGAAACATCTTGAAACGCAGTACTTTTTCATTGCATGTTTTAAAGTGATCACAGTCTGAGGAGGCAGGTTTTTGAAGCTTGTGGTTTTTTCCGTCGGCTTGAAAGAGTTAGCGTTGCTATGTGTCTTCACAGTATGCTTAGCGGTGGCCTGTTTCACAGAAATAAATGAAAAAAAAAATGAAGTGAGAAATATTTTGGAGAGAAAAATATGCAAGTTTTAAATCAAATCAAGACTTTGGGGTTTCTAATTGCCAGTCATCCAACCAACAGCAAAGTGATCATTATCACTCAAGAACTCATCCCCAAGACAATTTTCTTCCAGGAAATATCCCTGGCACTCTTTTTCTCTTCTTTTAATGTAACACAATCTGTATGCCACTGCTATATCCATGCCACTTTTAACATTTCTTTCCCCCTTTAGTTCTTCTTATATATTCTTGTGCACAATTTTGACATTTAAATTGGGTTTTTTGTTTTGTCTTTTTTGAAATATACATAAATTCTCTTGAGGGATTTCTTCTAACCTAAACCCACTCAGGGGTTTTCTTGGCTTCAGTTTTGCCCCTTTTTACCTAACCTCCACTCGGTTACTGTGTCTTAAATGCTACTATCTCTGCTATAGAGATTCAATTTAACCCCCTCTGCTGCCTCCGCTAGTGTAACTAAACTCACACAGGGAAGGGAAAAAAAGGAAACAGAGTGTTGAGATGATGGAGAACTACGAGTGATAAGAGCCACGAGGTAAACAGAAGTAAATGCGACTCATTATCTCCTTTTCTTGTCCCCCATTTTTGTTTTAATCACTTGAGCGGATGGGGGAGAGCAGACACTCCCCAACTAACTGCCCATTGGCCTACAGGCATTTAGAGGAGATTTTAACAGTTGTAGAGGGAGGGAAGGAGAGAGCGCTGGCAGTGGAGAGATCCTTGACTCGTTGGCCCTGGCCTGTCAGCAGGTGGTAGAGAGAGAGCTGCTGAGTGACACTCGGTCCTTCAGAGAAAAGAGAGAAAGAAGAAAGGTAGAAAAGAGAGAAAGTTAAGAAAGCCCCCCCCCCAAGGGTAAGACATATTCATATTCTTTTCATTTTTAAGTGCCATTTCTAACTTATATAAGTTAGCTATATGCTCCTTTTCTTTTTTGAGGATTCAAATATTGCTTCACTCTTGCTTAGGATCTCTTTTTTTGTGCATTTCTTTTTGTCAGCACCCTCTCTCCTCCTTTCTATTCTACCTTCCTTTCGGTCCCAGAACCAAAGCTGTTCTTGCGTTACTTTGGGCTTGCATTGCAGCACTTGGTTTAAGAGAAAGTTTTTTGTAAAACTTGGTGAGCGATACAGACTGATGTATGATGATGTCTGACATGATCAACAACCTAATGTGAGCATTTAATGCTTATTTGCATAATCAACGTCTACTTCTTAGTATATTTCAATGAAATATTAAGTACACGTGTTCAGGTAAATATTTATGAATGAAATAAAAACAGATAGATAGTTTTAATGTATTATAAATGTGATCTGCGCGATCCTTTTCCCATCAGAGTAGAAGTGACAGCCTCAGTTTCTCAAACGGTGTATTAAAAATGTTAATTTCATATCATCAATATGATTGTTGTAATGATAATCCAGTGCTGTTTGACGATAAAGCTGCCATTACAGATTTCTCTCTACAATAATAACAAAAATTATTAGTATTCAATTATGTGCTGAGGTGAGAAATGTTCTCACAGGACTGTTGATCCAGTAGATTTACCTTTAATGCTACTGTACTGGCACCGCGAATTCACAGAAGCCCTCGCAAAATGAGCTACAGATGTGGGCCTTGAGCCATGCAAAATGATAGAGAGAGAGAGAGAGACAGAGAGAGCGACAACCCTGAGTGGGTGGCTTATAAAATGTGTTCACATTGCATAATGTTACTGCTTTCATGGAAACATCAGTCATTTTATTTACTCAAACCGACTGAAAACGACCCTGCTGAAAGCTACTAAAAACACCCTTTTATTATTAGAAAAGCTAATCTATGTCAGGTATTTAGCTGCTTTATTAATGCTTTTTCACTGGGTTAGGGTTTCTTCTGACAGCCCACTGAGGGGAATTAAGTCTCTGCGGTTCTGATGAAGTGAGGTCCTTATCGAGGTCTCCTTGTGGTCTATATAGCAGTAGGAGACAGAATCATGGAGATATGAGCTCTGCTCTCAGACAATAATTGCTTTCAGCTTTGTTTTATTCATTTTCATTTCCATGTTCTGTCTGCGAGTTGCCGTTTGTGGAAGGAAGAGAGGAAGGGAGAGGAACGTCTACAAGTTTGCAGCCGCACATGAAGGCATGACCTTACCTCTTCTCATCCTCCGGCTTGTCGGCTCGTTCCAGAGAGATTAGTCCAGAGTTGAAACCCGGTGAAACAGTCAGCCTTTTGTCTGATATTTAATGGCTCTCTAGAGAGGATAGGGCAAATGTGCAAAGACTGACCAGGCCTTATTCTACTTCACGTTTCTCTCTCGGAGTCTGTATTCCCGATACAAGCTTTCCTCTGCAGCTGTTTGTTTTTCTTTTTATATGCGTTTGCCTTTTCTCCCCTTTCTCTGTATTTTTGTGGCTTATTGTTTAACACGGTGAAGTTTCAAAGGCTTTGACAGAGAAACACACAAATGCACAATCATCCCTCACAGCTTGTCAAGCGCAGCCTTTAGTGAAAGGTGTCTGCCAGTCCAGACAGTTTTGTCTCAGGGCGAATACATTTCTCTTGTTACCTTTGGAGGTCTCCTCCACTGCTCCTGGAGGCCATAAATACCAAGTTTCAAAAACAGTACACAGATGGGCAGAGTGAACAAATATTATATCAGCAAACACTTTACTAACACAGCGTTGCTTTCAAAGGAAAGTTATTGTCAGGAAGGACTGTGTTTACGAACACACTGAATTAGATTTTTGTTGGCTTGAAAGGAATAATGAAATGCTGAATGACCCATGTGGAAAGCCCATCGGTTTCTCTGCTTTATCCTGCAGTCTAGAGTCATTACTGGCAGTCAGCTGCTTTATGTTTCCAAATCAACTGGTAGCCAAAGCCAGAAAGCTCACTTTTACAATAATCAAAAATATATCATGGTTTATGTCATGGCAGATCTGAATTCTACACCTTTATTTAGATCCCATCTGTTTCATTCATTGATATTCAGTCTTGCCTGTCTATTTACATTTAATCACCACCTCTTCCACTTGTCCATTAGTGGAACGAATGATTGTTACCTGATAAATCATACTGGCTTATATGTTCTATACTGTCCTTTATACCATTTGTCTGTTTTCGCATTTATACATTCATGTGCCGTTTATCCATCACCCCCATTTCTATTTCTCTCACAGACTGTAAATTAAGATGGGATTAGCCACTCTGATGTCACACAATGATACTGAAACATCTACATTAGTGTTTTGGCTCCCTGATTGTTGCCTTTTGGAGCCAAAAGTAACCATATTTGGATGACAGGGAGATGTTATGTGACGTTAGCAAAGTTGTTTAGTTAATAAAATACTTGATTTTCAAACAGTCAAACTGGAACAAAAAGTCTGCACTACAAAGCGAACAAAAACTTTATAATGCTACAAATTGCACAACAGTTCAGTTAGTTGAATTAGGAAGGTGGTGCCTTGCAGACAGTTGTTGCTGTCAGTACACCTATCAATCAAAAAGGCCACATCTCTAACTTTTAGTAAAGTCCAACAGGATGAGTTGTAAAGAAAGTAAAATCTAGGTAAAACTAGATATAGATAACATTTTTGTACAGACTTTAAACCTGCCTGTGTTTCAGAGCTTACAAAGAGGGTCTGGAAAACTAAGAATATGAAAAAATTGAAGAAAAATTATTATAATTAGAGTACCATTTGGAAATTCCAGTCTTTTGTAGCATTTAAAAAAAAGACTAGCTCCTGATTTTATGTTTTTTTGTGCAACTGTTGATATTTGCTTAAACCAGCATGGAAGTCGAAATAAAATAGCATCATTTTCATTTATGACACTGAGAATTAGATTTTAAAAAGAATTATACATGTTTTATTTTGCAATATTGTAAAACACTATATTACTAATTATATAACTTTCAAAAATTGACAGTTTCTCTTTCGCAATGTGATTTTATTAGTTTTATTATTGTGTGCTCAAATATGAGACTTATACAGAACTGCTTTAACTTTTTAAATACATAATTCAACTAGCCAGTACTCAGACATTTCTTGATGTATCTCTCTCAAATTACAGATCGAGATTTAATATTATGATCAGAAAGATCAGTGAAAATTTCAGGCTTCTATATTTAATACCTTTTGAGATGTTGACATGACTTCAGATGTCAATGAGCAAAAAAAATAAGAAAATAAAAACAAAGAAAGCGGGTGAATGAGAGTCTGGACAAAAATAAATACAAATACTACAAAAAAATGTAACATATGAAGCTAAAATTTCACAGCAAGTAATATACTGTATATGTCAAAACTTTGAGCAATAACATTTCTTTTGTCAAATTGGAGGCTTTTCAAAGAACTGCAGTTTTTTAGACTGTAGCACTGTTTTTTTTTAACCCCATAGGTGTCCATCCATCCATCCATCCATCCATCCATCCATCCATCCATCCATCCATCCATCCATCCATTCAAATGTAACTGCCCCACTTCCCTCTTTATCCCATTTCCTTTCTCCATTAATTCCTCCATCTGTCTGACTTTCCAACATGAGGACAGTCTCAGCAGTCAGACATGGCCCGGTGCTATGCTTGGAAAGTCACACTGCAATCTCCTCCAAGAGAAATAAGAAAAGTCCTTGAAAATGGCAAGCATCAAATAAAACCTTGACAGGGAGCTATAAACATGCTTGTTAAGCATCTCTGTGAGCCTGTGCTCAGTGCTATTACACACCATACTATACGGTCTGTAATGTGGCTAACTGCTAGAGTGTCAGTGATCCAAACACCCACTCTCCATCACTTCTTCTCTTACCTAGTCACTCTCCCTCACCCACTGATCCATCTGATTCTCGTTCCTGTTTTCCGCTCTCCATACTCCTCACTTTTTTTCCATTTTCCTGTCTTAAGGCCTTAATCTCAGTTTTACGATCTTAAGATTTGGCCATTGACAAAAGACCTTCTAAAGTCTAGTTTTTCACCACAGCATAGGGTAAAAGACACAACTTGCCTGTGATGTCATAGCTTGGATTGTTTGCACAGGCACCGATCTCTGACCTCAAGTCTTTGACCAGCAGTAGTTAAATACACAGCTAAAATAACCAAGATGGATATATTGAGTTTGAACTGGTCATGATAATTACATGTGCATTTGCCTCCCTAAAAAAAGCACTGGGAATTCTGAATCACAAACCTACTTGAGTTGTGTGCATTCATTTGAACTAGCACTCATATTCCACCACTTAACTCCAAATAAAATGTGTTGACTCAAGGAAGCGAAGCTTTCCACTTTAGAATTTGAAAATATGTCATGTATAACTGCATGTAACCTAACTATAACTCAAAGTGTCAGATATTGTCATATTCTCACTTTCTTAGGATCTCTGCTTAGATTATATGTTAATCTGATAATGGTGTCATCATGGTATTGGCAGGTTTTTAGTTCTGCTTGTTGACAACTTAATATTCTGGCCAGTGCTCTCTCTCAATGTCGAATGGGATTTTAAGTATTAGTTTCTCTGCCTGCACATTATTTTTTAACTTTTCCAGCTGTTTTAGGCTTTGATGCTCAAAGAGAAAATGTTTTGATGGATTTCCAAGTCACATTTTTCCTCTTTAAAATGTCACATGTTTAACAAACACAGGAATAAATCTCAAAATAAGAGAGCTTTTTTGCTCAGCTCTTAGAGTTTATAACTTATAGTAAAGTTGAGCTAAAATATTTTTAAAAAATTGAGCAATCGTTATTTTGTATATCGTAACATGCCGAGAAAGCCTGAGAATTTTTTGCTGGTTTCTTTGTGCAGTGGTATATTTGGTCCTGTGTTGGGCCCTGGTGCAGCCAATCAGTTTACGTGAAAGTATAGGCCTGTGAGACTGAGGCCATGTATACACTCTGAACGCTGCTGTTTCAGCTCCCCCCCCCTTTAAGCAAACCTGATTGGCTGCCCCTCAAAAGCAGAGGGAGGGATTGCTGTGCTCACAACCAGAGCTGTATGTCTGACCAAATTAGCACTTATCTTATCTTTTGGTTTATATGGATTATTTGCACATACATAATCTCAGTATTGAAAACTTTATCCATGTTGACCATTTGCATTCATTATTGTAGTGTGTATGACAGGAAATGCATCCACTTTAAGCATCTATGCAATTGTATGATGCTACACAGTTTCCATTTGTCAAGCATGACACAGTTTCTTCTTCTTCTTTTTCTTCTTCTTCACTTGATTAGAGGTTTTGTGTTTCCATAGACCACATGAGCTCAGCACAGTTAGCTCATGTGTTTCCTCAAGCCACCTTTTAAACTTCTGCACCAGAAAGTTCAATTCAAAGCAAAGTCCGAAAAAGAGCTAGTGAAGCTTATGCAGGATTCCTATTTTGAAAGCATGTAATTTGGCTTGCTGGGGAAGCCACTGCAAGGTTTTAAGTTCACATGACATCACTGTCATTAGACACAATGACATCATCACAGAGGAAAAGCTTCTGCATTCACTGAAGCTTTGAAACGCCTGAATGAGCACAATTTATGGTTTAAGATTTGTGCCAAAGTGATGACTATTCACTTTCTACTGCCACACTGTGGAATGAGAGCACCATTAGGACACACACAGGGTGACATAATGGTTCTGGTTTCTGTGATTAAATATACAGTAGTCTGCCCCACTGAATCTAATGTAACTTATGTATTTCTGTCCTCACCTCTGTATAAAACATGGTGGAAGGTACAAATCTGTGCCTTTGTCAGCTCAGAGACACAGGTTCAGTCAGGCGCAACAACTTACGCCTACAGTTTCAGGGGGTTGTTACACACAGTTATTGCCAAATATACAGTCAGTACAAAATGTATAGTCCAGCACTAAAAAACAGATGGGATATTTCATCTCCATATGCTTTCAATCATTCCACTGTGAGAGTCCTCGAAGTAAATTTGATGTACCTCACACTGAGCTGTGAGGTGTTTAACGTTATTGTCTTTGATTTCAAAGACAGACTAGCAGGCAACTGTCTGGAGGGCCCAAGACGCCTAGGCCCCCCAATATGAGATATAATTTCTGTCTACACAATTTGACTAACCACACACGTACGAATTCTGCTTTAAAAACTAGTTTTTAAGAGATTTGGTGTTTAAGTTGTATTTTTCTCATATGTTGTAAAATAATGTTCTGCCCAGTTTTTATAAAAAATAGTTTGTCAAATATATTTATTTATTAAGACGACATCAAATTTTTTATTCACTTATTAAATTTCAATGTATAAAATGTGTGTCGTCTGTGGAAAGGATGAATGAAAGTTCAACTGCAAATTGTGTGATACGTAACAAGTGGAAACTCCATAACCTCAT
This sequence comes from Pelvicachromis taeniatus, assembly GCA_015108175.1. Classification (NCBI taxonomy): domain Eukaryota; kingdom Metazoa; phylum Chordata; class Actinopteri; order Cichliformes; family Cichlidae; genus Pelvicachromis; species Pelvicachromis taeniatus. The sequence goes on from VURO01006930.1 coordinate 21,914, forward strand.
ACTGTAGCATATTAATCCATCCATTTTCTTCTGCTTTCATGGCAGTCATGGCAAAAAAATGTAAATCCTCTTTGAAATACAAGGTTTTACATGTCAGTACACAATTATCTGGTCTTTAGCAGGTCTTAAAATTAAATGAATATAACCGCAAATAAACAATTACACAATTTCACTAATAAGTTCTATGACAGTTTGTACTCTTTTCATAAGAAGATTTTTTTATAGACGTATACTTCAGCAGGGAGTACACCACACACATAAAGAAAACCGTCTGCCATGTTTCCATGGGCTTCCTCAAGCTCCTGGGATCTTCAGACCATAGAACACACACGTAGAGTCCATATCCAGTCATTGTTAGACTATGTGCACCCACAACTTCTGCTAGCAGAGTCCACTGATTCATGTCAGTTCTTTAAGACACTTCATGACATTTTCCAAATCTTGCCGAGCCAAAGGCAACAAATTCTGATGGTAAAAAGATATATTCAGAGGGAGTTTTGAAACTGAAGATCTAGTAACAATTTTACAGCTGGTCCTTATCCAGTGATTGTGTATAGGGAAAATGGTTTGGGGGTAACTGTGTGTCACAAGATGAACGAAGAAGGTGGAATAATAACATATGACAGCTTTACCAAATCTGCCAGCAACAAACTCTCAGACTGAAAGTAAACAAGTTCCCAAATGTTGATTTTAATTTTGCATGTCAGAGTTGTTTTATATGTTGAAACATAAAACATAAGTGAACTCACAAATACCACAAATAATGTCTTCTTTTTATTAATATTATTACTAAGATTCCTTAAATATGATTTTTGAAGGATGCATGAAACGCATTGTTATCAGTCTCAAATCAATGAAAACTGTGTGTGTGTGTGTGTGCGTGTGTGTGTGTGTGCACCTATCTTACCGCTAGCAATGACTGCTAGACCCCTGTGGAGGGCCCTGTGCCTGCTGGCCCTACTCTGCACATGGTCACGCACAAGTTCTGCTGACACCCAGCCAGACCCCTCAGCTGCAGAGCAGGAAGTCACCTTCAGCCACATCTATAAAATTGGCATCCCAGGGAGCACCAGCTGCAATCTACAACACATGCCAACACAGGATGAAACAGGTCATAAGAAAGATATAACTGAGAGATTAAGAGTGAAGAGCAACAGATAGATGTAGCAGCATGATGTCATGCAAAGATATCTATTTTGCAGGTCTGCAGATGGAGACCACAAGAACTGGAGACAATGACATTATCTTCAGACACAACATCAAGCTGCAGCAACCCAGATGTGACTGCGAGGAGTCAGAAAACTTTAAGTCTCTGCTTTACAGAGTCAATGGACTCGAAGAAGAAGTCAACTACCTAAAGACCCAGTGTGCGCAGGGATGCTGTGGTGCTGCAGGTAGGCTGTATCACAACAGATGCTTATAATTACAGCTGCTTAGAAGTCCACTCCACTCAAATGGAGTATGCAGGAGGAAATGTGATTTGCCATGACATGACATGACAGACCTAGTCTGCTGGGGGCTTTCCGTGATGAACTAAGCATTTCTTCTTCACTCACTTCTTTTCACTCTCTCTGTGTTGGCACGTCTTGTTATCAAGGTGAGGACCAAAGCTGTAGTGGCCATGGTACCTACCAACATGACACCTGCAGCTGCCTCTGTAACATAGGATGGGAAGGCCCCGATTGTTCTGACTCCTCCTGCCCAGATGAGTGCAATGACAATGGCCGATGTGTAGATGGGCAGTGCGTGTGCCATGAAGGCTACACGGGAGAAGACTGCAGCGAGCTGATGTGTCCAGACAACTGCAACGACAATGGCCGATGTGTAGATGGGCAGTGCGTGTGCCATGAAGGCTACACGGGGGAAGACTGCAGCGAACTGACGTGTCCAGGCAACTGCAATGACAAGGGTCAGTGTGTAGATGGAAAATGTGTGTGCTTCCCACACTTCACTGGTGAGGATTGCAGCATCCAGAAGTGTCCCAATGACTGCAGAGATAATGGCCAGTGTGTGAACGGCAAGTGCATCTGTGATGACGGCTTTTACGGGGAAGACTGTTCATTAGGTAAGCTAAACACAATTTCTATTGATGCTTTACAAACTTTAACACAGGGGTGTCAAACGTAAGGCCCGGTGGCCAGAATTGGCATGGCAACAACTCCAATCTGGCCCAGTGGATGGCTTTAAAAATGTGAAGAAAGACATAGGAACATAGGAAGACATTTACTGAAAATGAACAAAAACCGTTTCAGTAATCCTACACATTTATCACGTAGCTTCACTGGTGCAACCCACTAAAGATCAAAGGAGAGTGTGTGCAGCTATAATGTAAAATGAGTTTGATATTGCTGCTTTAAAAAAATAACTAAATAGTTGGGGGAGTTTTGCAGAAAAATCACAGTAAAAAAAATAAGTGAACTTTGTGAGCATCGACGTGTGGCTGTTAACTTTATATGACCCCAACTTGTATTTTTCACCTGAGACTGAAGAGTCACATTTCTACAGTCACCTTTACGGCACTAACATTAACCTGAGAATTTGAAGTGCTGTGCCACGAAGCAGAGATGCTATAAGCAGCTCAGGGACCGTTAAAAAATATAACACTTTGCCCTAATGACCTGTTCACCTTCATATAAATTTCCATGTGCATCATTTTAGTAGCATTTTCATGCCCAGATTGAATGATTCGCAAGAGCCAAAGCAGTGCAGTTTGGGCTTTAATCATCTATCTCCTACCATCTGTGTGATTCATGTACAAGTGTCCAGGGTCATACATCAGCTGAATGGCAATTACCTTACAAGTAATATCAAATCATATTCATATAGGTGCAGCTACAGGGCAGAAAAAGCTTTTCAACCAGCTTGTTTTACTATTTGCTGTTACATCTTGCCATCAGCCGCTTAAAAATAAGATTCCTGCTCAACAGCTGCACCTTGCTCTGTTAAAAAAAAGAAAGAAGCTATTTTTACTAAAATTAAACTAGTCATTGGAGCCCAGCTGTTATCTTCACAGCTTTCTTCACAGCCCCTATAGCCTCCTCCACCGGCTCTGTACTTTTTGGTACTTTAGCTTTTTTAAAATGCAGTAATGATCTGCAGCAGAGTCCCTGATGGTGCTTGAACTTTAAGAGCTCCCTCAAAGGCCACTCTTAGCCAGTAAACCCCTACAGTTAACTATTAGTCAGCTCAGTGATGCTGAAGGGTTTCTGACCAAACCTACTATGGAATTCAAAGCATATCTCCCAACAGTTATTTCAGAGATAGCAGTCGACCGGGCGCTTTCAGTGGGCTGACCTGATGACCACTGCATTTTTGGCCTCCAGACAACCTATAACATCAGGTCACATAATACCACAGAAATATAAGAATACCCATCAGTCTTTCAGAGCTCCGTCTGGCTTTTACCCTGCAGAAGAATCATCACCTTTCCTGCTAAATGCACTGCTCGCCAAATCACTGTTGCTGTGCTGCCCGAGGAGCAGAGTACAAAATTGCATTTTACAGCAATTTAAGGCCAGGAAAGCAGAAACGTGAGCAGCAGCTGCCAGGCATGAGCACTGAATTCACACTGTGACAGTCAATTCTGCAGAGATATTGAACATTTGGCTGCAAGTGAACGGCACTTTTTTTCCCCGTTTTCATAGCATTGATCTCTTACATTTAAAATAGTATTCTATTTATACGCTAACATCTGTCTATGGTTGTCTTTGCTATGTTTTTCCTCTGTATTTAATCAAGAGCACAGAGAATGTGTTTTAAACCACATAAAAAAATATCAACTGGATCCATCAAATGCAGCTCCGCGACCTGTAAATGTTTCAGACTTCACAGTAGCAGGTCAGAAATGTCAAACCGTAGATGACGATTCCATTTCTTCAAGCTGTGTTTCGCTCCGCAGAGGTAGAGAACAGCTCTGTAGCTTCGTGTTTAGGTGCTGTTGAATGGAGTCCAACATCAACAGTGGCGTCGTGTCAAAGGAAAAGTCAGGCAAGAAGGGAAAGTGGGAGGTAAGAAAAAATAATACCCTGTGTTGATTTTAGGTGTTAGTGGGAATAAGAAAGCCGAGAGGAAGAGCACAAAAGCAAAACAGTTGGTGCTTTCTTTGTTTTATGTGGCTGCTTGCCATTTCAACACCTGGCTGATGGACGTAAATCTGTTTTTTTGGGCACTGATGGGAACAATTCTCTTCAAGTATGCCTTTAGATACAGTTTCTGTCCTTTCCAGTGTGGAACGCTTCAATGGTTTTTTTGTGTCCTTACCATCAAAGACAGAAGCCTCGTGGTTTAGAAATCAGCAGCCCTTTCACAGTAGAAATGTGTTTTAGCCTCAGTTCATGTCCATCCAGAGGATATTATAAAACTGCAAACAAATCTAATGAGGTAATCTGAATACAATACAGGTGAGATTATTAAAGCTATCGCAACATAATGCAGATGGTCTGTATTTAGCTTATTATCTTTTACCCTTTGGCTGCCTCTAAAATGTTTCCTTTTATTATAAAACACATTTAGAAAAGTTCAATCCTTTGACTTTGTCTTCAACTTTAAACTACATTAAGCCATTTTTGTCCTCCCAGGTTTACCAGTTCTCTTTTAATGAGCTGGGTCAGGATTGATTTCCTCTAAAATATCAAGCTACAGACGGGAAAGATGATAGCACATAATAAATCAAATTTCTTAAAGAACTCCAGACATGTTGTTTCAGTAAAAATTTCTTCCTCTGATGCTATTTTGCTGATTTTCAAGCAGAGAAGGCACAAATCACCATTATTTTCCGCTTTTCCAATCTTATTATGCAAATGTATTCACCCCAGCTGTTCTGAAATATTATTTAAGGGCAAAGATGCTTGATAGTCATGCCTGGATTAGCAACAGGAGGATTTTAACTGTTGCTTGATGCAAAACGACTGCTGCATTTGGAGAAAAACATCAAGCTTCCTGACTTTACCTTATGGAACAGCATCTACATCTTATGTGAATTCCTTGCTTGCCAAAGCTATAGTTGACCCCATAACCACACATTTCACATTTCTCATTTTCCCTTGTAATAAGCTTTTTTCTTGCACGCCATGGTTTTCTTTTTCTTTAAAAAAAAAAAAAAATCTATACAGTCTACCATTTTATTTCCCTCCATCATACCCACAAAAGCTCACCTTGCTCTTAAAAATCCTCACTCCCCAACACTGCTGACATGTCGTCTTCTGTGTTTTGGCTGCGGTTTTGGTTTGTTTTTACTCTTAGCTCCCCCACCGTGTTTTTCCAGAATGGCCAGAGAAGCACTTCGGTCTCTAAAGGAGTATTTCTTTCCAGTTAGGGTAAAAAAACAAAACACCTATTTTGTCTGGTTCATATTTGTTGGTTCTTTGATGATACAACTGAGAAAAAAAATTATTTAAGCTTTTCTGTAGGTTGAATAAGTGCAGGTGTTATGCAGTGCAGCGAAGGTGTTTATGGGGACTGAGATGCTGAATTCAGAGGCAGTCAAAGTGATGAAAAAAAAATAGGCTTTATTCGCAAATTCAACATAATGCAAGGTGCAAAGAGCTGAAATCCAAAGACGAATGTAAGAAACACAAGACAACCAGGAAACAGGCTGCTAAAATAGATGTCCTGACAGAACTCACAGCAGGGAAAGAAAAGATAGGATGCAAAAAAACAAAAAACACACAAGGAAAAGCAAAATACATCAGCATTTGGAAACCACAGAGCTGTTCTACACTACAAGGCAAGCTTAATAAGATAGTACGTTATGTCAAACTTAATGTTTTAAGACTTTAAGAGAGGCCAGTTTCACAGAGAAAGTTGATAAACGATCACCATGATATGTGTTATCTCTGTCTAGGGCTTGGGGTTTTGTTGACCCAGCTAACTCTAAGAAAACCTGGCTATGTGTAATTTCCTTCATAGTACACCCCTCAGGGTCTTGGAGCATGAAGTGAGTTTAGCATATCCAGGTTATGCTTTCATTATCTGTATTCACTTATCCTAACAGTCAGGTGGTGAAACCCTTGTAGGCCGGGGTCGATTATCCTGACCTAGCAGTCAATCTATCAAGCTGCTTATCAACCACGTGTTTATCAATCTAGTGAGTATATTTAAAAGAACAAAGTCGTGTTGGCAGCATCTGTCAAATCCAAAATATAGCTAAGTGTGGGGCAGCAGAGCAGCTGTAAAGGAAGCTAAAAGCATATTATGGGAACAATATGAAGAGGTTAAACACATAATACAGGCTTAAAGCAACACAGCTGCTGTAGATAATGCATCAAGATGAAAGCATGTGAGAGGAAAAGCAGTGTTCAGTAATTTAATATTAAAAGCGTTGAATGTGAATGTGTGTGTGCTTTTGTTGGTGAGACTGGAAAAGACCAAAAGAAAAAAACTTTAAACCCTGCCACTCTCTGAGCACTGAGGTCTGGGGGATCTTTTACAGAACAGGCGGTGATTTAACACCAGTTAACCCAAGGTTAACCCTGAAGTTACATGGATAAGATGAAATCCTGCTTCATAGCGGAGGCCTTAAGAGGACAACAACAGTTACAAATAGACAAGACAGAGGAAGAGAAGACAGGGAAGCAAGCAAATATGAAAATGAGAAATGCAAGCCTGAATAACAAAATCAGAGCAAGAACCTGTGGACATGATACTGGACCTGTGACCATGGTTGATAAAAATAACTGTTAAATTCTGTTCATTCCTGACTTCTGCTCTGCACGTGTCTACTTCTCTCTTGCCCACTCAGTCTTGGCACCTCAGGGTTTGCAGATGGTCCAAGTGACTGATGTCTCTCTCCTCGTTGAGTGGGAGTCCGTTCAAGGGGCAGAGTATTATGTGTTGACATATTATCCTAAAAATGACGAGGCTGCGCAGGAGCAGGTAGGTTTTTCTACTTTGCTCATTTCCGTGGTTGTAGCAAAAGAAAAAAGTATATTACTTTTATAATCTTACAAACTTCTTCTTGTCAACTGTATATTAGATCTCGGTTGCCAACACAGAGAACTCCTACCTCATCACAGGACTGACTCCTGGGGTTACCTACATTGTCCAAGTACATGCAGTCATTAAGGAGATCCAAAGTGAAGCTGACCAGATTGAAGCCACCACAGGTGAGCACAGATGGCTCTGATCACGACAGGAAAACAAACACAGACCTTTAAAATGAGTATTTTTCAGACTAACAGACAGTGCTGTAGTAGAACTGGGCTGTGTGCAGCATGTTTCCTTTAAATGAGCTGGTTTAAAGTGAAGGCAGATGTTACCTATTAAAGACTACCATGGCTTTGAGGGCAGGTGTGGACTGCCGGTCTTAGGGATCAAGTTAGATTTTCTGTGGATAAAATTGTTGCATTTGAAGTCAGATGTAATTGTGTGTGTGATTTGGCATTAAAACACCATAAATGCTGCCAAAAATTCAACACTGGTTGATTTTTTTTAAGCAGTATTAATTATATCAAGTTCTGAAACTTGGAAAAGTTTGGAAAGGAAGATTTCCCTTGTTTTTTGTAATTTATATGATAAATATGTAATTAAAGACACTTCTTTCTAGTACAGTGGAACCCCAGGTTACGAGTTTAATCCGTTCTAGAACCAAGCTCGGAACCCGATCTGCATGTAACCCGATCAAATTTTTCCCATTTAAAATAATGTAAATAAGATTAATCCGTTCCAGCCCTCCCCAAAAGTCCCCAAAATATCATAAATAATGGGGAAAAAAAACATGTTTTTAAATAAGAAACAAACATCAAAATACTGCATTAGTAAATATAGTTAAATAAAAGATAAACCAACTAGGTTAACGCAAAGTTATCCTTTGCAGTTAACGGAGGGCGGGAGGGAGGAGGCACGATACGTATGGTACACATACGGTAAAACTAAAACAACACTTTCTTAAACTTCAAACAAAACTAAAATTGCACTTTCTTAACTGTACGTACCGTATTTTTCGCCCTATAAGACGCTCCGGAAAATAAGACGCACCCAATTTTAAAGGAGGAAAATCTAGAAAAAAAAGATTCTGAACCAAATACTGTAAAACACTTTCTCATACACACACCATACAGGCTGCCTTTGCCCATTTTATCAAACATGCATTGGTGGTGACTTGTGTGGACTTGTATTTTTATTTTAATTAATTTTTGTTCCTTTTATTTTATTTTTATTTATTTATTTATCTTTCTTTTGTTTTTTCCTAACTGTATGTTAAAAGTGTGATAAATAAAGTTTATATAAAACTTTATTGGACTTGGTGGAGCCAAATAACCCGTCATGCATTTCGCAAGACCAGCCCGGTCACGTTCACCTGACCTGTGACATCATCGAGTACGCTGGTGTTCCAATTGCACAAATCGCGAGTCCGGACTCGCAATTGAGAAATGGCACCCGTGATTCGGAGGCGGAGCTTTGGCGGATCAATTCCTCTGCCCCTCAATCACGGGCATGGAGCAGGAAGGGCAGACGTGCGGACATTTCAGGGCAGCATAGATTGATACAGTGCCCAGGAGATATGCACAGAAGCGGCGAAATTGTGCCCACACTGACCAACAGAAGTGAGACTGCCCGGGGAGACATGAGGAGGCACAGCCTGCAGCACACACAGCATAAAGAGAGGACTGCGAGCAAGCACCACACATTGTTAGGAGCAGTTTTAATGCAGGCAAAATGTGTAATTGTCGTATAAGACGCACCA
>VURO01006933.1:6579-18265 GCA_015108175.1 Pelvicachromis taeniatus
CCTAAATTACTCATACAAAAAAAAAAAAAAAAACAAAACCCTAAATGAGTGATTTCCCCATCAGGCTCAGGGAATTTAGGGTTAGATTCATAACTGGAGAGAGGTCAATGTGCAAACCAAATACCAGGAAAGCACCAATTACAAAATTCAACTCATGTTTAAAATAGCATTTTTTTATTAGTTTTTTTTTAGTTTTTGCTGACATTTCTTCCCCATTTTGTGAACTGAAGAAAAATAAAGCTCATTACACCATCTCTGAGCATTTACCTGGCACAAACTATTTATGGCCCAAGCAGTAAAAGTCATAACCAAGTAAATTATTTGGTCAATATATTAGCGCACCCCTATCAAAATCTATTTACGCATAAAGTTACAAAAAAAGATGGAGGCAACAGGAATAATAATACAACTGAAAGCCAATTCATTCAGTCAGGAAATTGTAGGAATAACTATATGTGTAAGAATTCAAAAGCGCGGCAAGTTATGAGCTTACAATACCCGTTAGCACCCATTCAGCTTGTGCCTGAGGCCTGACCTAATGCTGTTTTCAAACTCTTAAGCTTGATTTAGTCTTCTGCAGGAAGCGTCCTAACTTACGATGTAACCGGAAACCCCTCTTAACCACAACATTCCACGCCAGTCAAGTCACCGCAGGCTGAGTCAACCCGACGTGCAATTACATTTCTCAAGAGGTGCAAATCAGGTTACTGCATAGGGTTAAAAGGGGTTTCCAGTTACGATGTAGATTTCCCACTGAAGCATAAATCAGGCATTAGAGGCTTTAAAATAGTGTCCAAGACTGGACAACAGCTGGCTAGTCAAAACGCAGTGCCTTCGACTTGTAGACAGATTACTTCCGACATATTACAGTTACAAATTAATCACGCTGATGGATTTTTTTTTTTTAGATTGTTAGTTGCACCACTAAGACAGGTGTACTCAACATATTATGGAGACTTGGAAAGTTGGAGTCGCCTCTGTAGTGTGGAACAGGTCATTTGAATAGATAAGCCCTTTATTTGCATATTCAGTTTGTGGACTGTTGATCAGCCTGTGGCACACTGTGCAAAAAGCTTACTACTTACTCACTGTGGACATTTAGAAACTACATGGTAAGCTGTGCTAGGCGTGACTTTATCCTCAGTCCAGTATTTAGTCTCCAATTTTCAAAACACTACACGAAGTATTACTGCCAATACTGAGTACCATTCTTCCATTGACAATACAACTGCAGATACGTACTAATGTTGGAAAATATTATCGATCCAGGAAATGTCAGCATTTCTACATCAAGATAAAGCAATACAGAGCTAAAGGTTTAAAGGTTTGACGATCCTTTAATGGTTGAGATATACCTGGTATATTTTAATAAGGTCAATGGATATTTATCTGGCTTTATGCTCTCAGTTATATTGTCTGGATGCTGCATGTCCAAGTGTGATGCTAAAAATAATTGTGATTAAGCCCTTTTTTGGTCAATATTTTTCACACTGATGAAGAAAACACTTTTAGTGACCTGTCTACTTCATCCAAGAGGAAAATAGCACTTTTAAAATTTAATTCGATTAACACTTATATCAGAAGCCTGTTTCAATTAAAAAAAATGATGTTTGCCTTATCAATAGTAGTATACCAGTATTACAATAAAGTCATCATACACACAGTAGCCCATCTGTCCCACAGTATCGGCCTTGAAAAACTGTCTACATCAGTTTGTTAAGCAACTATGAATAAATGATATGATCAAAGAAGAGTGGGGTTTTTTTCACACTAAAAAATTTGCAAAATCTTAGCCTGAACCCCATCAGACACACTCTAAAACATGACGTTAGGAATTATTTCAAATATAGGATTAAAAACATTTCCAGGTAGAAACTACATTCTGCTTTTTTTCTTTAACATTTTACACCGCTTTTTCTGGAAAATGAGGTTGGATAACAGAGCTCATCCAAAGACCGTGTTCTTCAAACTGTCCACCTGAGGAAAGTGAATTAGAAAGCATTTTTTTTATTATTTTAATGGGTGTTGCTACCATAAAATTCAAAAGTTCATTGTTTAAAAAAAAAAAAAAATGTTTCAACCTTTGCTCTGTGGTCTTTGTACAATTAACAAAAAAAATAAAAATATTATCTTTAAATTGCGTCCTCCTTTTATTCAGCCTTCTATACAACAACCCAGCCCCTCTGTGATGGACTGGTAACCTATCCAGTGTATATCCCATCTACCGCCTTGGGCTCCATAGGATCCAGCACCCCCCCGCAACCTTGAACTGGCAAGCGGCTGAGAAGATGGATGGACAGATAACATATGCCAGATTTCTTGTAAGCAGTTTTGTAAAATGCTGAAAAAGTCACATTTTGTTATCTATAATCTCACGATAACAACTTTAATCTGAACACGAACGCCCTACATAAAAAGCAAAACCATTAAAACCATCTTAAAATAAATCAAAACAACTTGAAACGATATAATCAGTGTCTTCTCAAACACCATTCAAAGCCACAGTCAAAGTTATGTATATAAGTCCCCACGAGGTTTGCACTGAACTGATTTTCATAAGACCCAAACAACTTTAAAATGAGCACGTGTTTGTTTTAAAAGCAATGTTATGTTAGTGGCTTGCACGACTGCTTTTTATTTGCTCTTTTATGTTGCCTTTATCTATAGTAGTTTCGTTTTCCATGGAGTAATCCCTCCTTTCCTCATGAACACTTTGAGCCATGACTAGCATCTTTATCCTCCTCTTATTTCTTCATTTTGAAGGATAGTCTAAATATTCTAGTTCTGCCCTGGTAATTATACAACTTCCAAATATAGAGAGGCCTAACCTATTTTGTACTGCACAGATTTATGCATGTGGGGTGCGTTAAAAGTATGACAGTTTACTTTGTGCTTCAAACCTCAGGTCTCATCTAAACCAAGAAGAAATCCAAAATGTATTGTCTTCAAAAAAAATAATGCCAGAAGAGAACTGGCATCAAGTGAAAGCCACACAATTTCTAAAGGAGGCACCCTGAAAGTCACCAACCTACAATACTTGGATGGATATTTCAGCCCTGAGTCACCCTGTCATCTTCAAAATGAGGGGCCAGGCCTGGCCAGACCAGCCTTACTGCAGATCTGAGGAGTGCCCTGGTAACGCTCACTATCACAGTTAATGCCCAGACAATGATCTTGTACTCTGTGAACTAGAGCCTTAAAATAGCCAATGGATTAACGACAATCAGGGGACAGATGTCATAGAGCTGATTTGGCCCAAGGGAGGGCCCTCCAGCCAAACATTAAAAAAAAAAAGCCAATTATGCTTGCAGGGCTTTGTCTAACCAGGCAGGTGAGGACATAACCAAAGTGCCAACAATAAGATTGTTTAATGAAATCTATATTGACAGAAAGCAGAACCGTTTGCTTTTCTGTGAGGGATTTCCTCTAAAACTAGTGAAACAACTACATGTTCTAAAAACAGGAAAAGCCTTACAAAGAGACAAAGCCTCTGATTAATCCTGGGGTACCACATTTCTCTGAGTCAATCAAAGTAGGGCAAAACTAATTAGGCTGTGTTGCACCAGCACATAGGATGGAAAAGGGACAGGAGAAGAGGCCTAGGGGGAGACTGTAATGAGGTCACAACCTCGCTCTCCTCATCTTTTCAGTGCTCCATTTTACATATTCAGGTTTGCTGAAAATGTGCATGAGCAACAACAGGCTTTGTTTGGATTGTGGATAAGGTCATTGCCTTTACAGCTGCATCCAGGAAGTAGCTTACAGCTGGCTACCAAGCAGTCTGTCAAACACAATTCATACAAATCTACTATTTTACTAAATCATCGCATCGCATGGGAATACAAATATCTCTCAATCTGCATTGTTTGTTGAATAAAAAAAAGAATCATGGCACTGGGGTGGACACATTAAGGGACTTACGCATGAAACTTGTTCACCAGGCAAATCACAGCATCCGATTTCATCGCTATGGAAGCAAGGTGTGCCAGACTGTACACACTGAACCATCCCACAGGGCACAGCCCACCTCTGCACTGTTTAAAGGCCTTACTAGATGTGAAACAGTGTTTTTAGACAGATATCAGCTCTCAGACGCAACTGTTGAGAGTCATCTGGTTCATAAATAGTCACTTGATCTAAGTAATTAATTAAATTAAAAGTTAGATTTGGACTTAGGGTAAAAGAGAGACAAAATTATAAAACAAAAAAGTATTTAAAAAATTTGTAATATGCAAAACTTGTATCCTTCATTTTCCAAAAGTGCTTGTATGATGTTGTATGTAAACTCAGTCCTTGTTTTACGCACTAAAAGTTGAAGAAATTTCTGCAAAGATGTTAGTGTAATCATGAGCGCACAGTTCTGCACACAGACGGGTTACACCGCTTCTGGGTACGTTTATGCTTCCTCGCCGGAGGTCGTGTAGCGTTTTTCACTTTCTCATCCCGCACTGCTTAAAGAAACTGCAATGCACCCCTGACACCCAGACAACCTATTAAAATATCAAAGCAGAAGCGAGACAGATGATAGACTCACCCAAAGCTCTGTGCCCCAATCCATGTTCAGCTTGTTGGCCAAGCTGTCTGACTACCCCGAATACAAAGAACTTCTCCAAAGTTATCCCAACAGCTCGGAGGACGGCCCTGGCAAGTATAATCCCAACGTGATAGATCGATCGTAAACACTACCTTCCCCGGCTTTGTCTCTCTTCAGCACACACAATACATCAACATCATGATCCAGCAATAAATTAGGGGTGCCAGTCGTTAGTCTGATTCTTCTAAATATTTTACATAGCGAGGGAAACAGGGACAAACTAGCTTTCGTATCCGCGTCACTCCCAAATCCTAAGCCTTAAAGGGACAGTACCCTGAACCACACACGGTACCAGCCAGGAGACTGTGCTGCATCCCGACAGCCTGCACTGGTTCAAATTACACTTCTATTTAAGACGTGTTCTTGTCTAAGCTGGTTATTTAAAAAAGAAAAAAAGAAAAAGTCCTCTGTAGGCCACAAGCTCCGGGAATTCTGTGCTTCCCTGATAGCGAGCGTCCCCCGGACTTTCCCACATGAATCATATCATTATGTTGATCATCGATCAACACATAACACGCTGACTGATTCTGGCAGTGCCTCACCGTCTGATTCAAATCATTAATGACTCACAATTAAGTTCCCATGCATGAAAATAGGCTATTCTGATTAAGTTGCTTAGATGTACTCTGTACATATTCAAAATTTCCAGAGTAAAAAACAGCCAGACTGTTATGGGGGGAATGAAAGACGGAAACTATAAATGTAAGAAGATTTAAATTCAAACACAACACAAAATGAATATTTCTTAATGTTAACTGTTTTTAACCCGGATTTATAGGACTGCTCAGCAATTACCTCTAAAACATGACCGTTTTATTATTTTAGATATTACTACAATTTGTTTCGAGAGATGTGACGTTAGGAATACTTCATACAAAGGAAAAATGAAAAAAAAAATTCATGGGAAAGAACAAATAATTAGGTTACCGGTGCAGTTAAGTTTTCACTTCAGTTTTCAGAATCCTGTAAATACCCTTAGCCTTACCACTGGTTGATGACAAAAGCAGATCTATGTCATTTAGCATTTTGTCTCTCTCCATATATTTTTTCTCTTCTGCCAGTTGTGAAAAAGAACCACGAGGATGAGAAGGTTGGTGGCCGAGAGAACAAGCAAAACCCAACAGACTGGGAAGTGGTGGCGGTGGGGTGGGGGGTTACTAGTTTTACCTGTGAGATAAGCAAAATAAAACATGATATTTCTTCTCACCTCTTGACATTGTTTAGCTACTTTTTTTCTTTTTATTATTTACCATATCTGTTCTGCACAGTCAGCAATCATGTCTTTCCTCACCAGTGTGACAAGTCTTGTCTTTCTCCCAACTTTATTCTCTCCAACACAAACGTAAACACCAGCATTGGTAGACGTGGCTCTAGTGATACAGATAGACTTCTGGCGCCTCTTAGTGGTCTCATTTCACTGCAGCCGTGTAGATCCCGCTGATTCAAGTAAAATCACTGTGACTGACGCTGGAGCTTCAGATCTCACAAGAAGGCGACAGTGATACTGGGCGACCTGCTATTCACAAGTAGACTTATTCAGTTAGAGCTTTTCTTTTCTTTTCTAAATTAAGAAATACGTTACCAGTATGCACTAAAGGATGCATTAGCAAATTAACTGTTAGATAAACAGTGATTTATATGACAAGGCTGCATTGCTGCAATGCAATGATCCTAAGATTGTTTGTGTTCTCCCCATCGCATTTCCAGTTCCTTGGATTCACAGCTCAGGGTAATATGAACTATGCTTGCCTTGTCAAGCATCAATACAGGCAAGCATAGTTTTTCACATTTAAACAATGGATAGCTAAACTGAGTTGAATGGGTTTTTTTTTTTTTTATCTAAGCTAAAAATGTAAATAATGCTTTGTTTGCCCTATACACAGTAGGATGTTTCCCCACTCAGTGTTCAAAAACACTGTCATTGAGAAAAAAAACAGGAAGTTGTGGTCTCTCCCTTAGTTATGCTGCAATAGACCTAGGCTGCTAGGGGGTTTATGACACGCTGAGCATTTATTCATCTCTTTATGTCTTTAAACATCTCTGTGTTTATTTAGTATTTAATCATTCTTTGCTCTCAGCCCAACCGGTCACAGCAGATGACTGTCGTTCACTGAGCTTCGTTCTGTCGTAAGTTTCTTCCTGTTAAAAGGAAGTTATTCTTCTTCTTTTTTTTTTACTTCCCATTGTCTCCATGTGCCTGCTCAGAGAGGGTTGTGTGATTGTTGGGGTTTCTCTTTGGTACTGTATAGTCTTTACTTTACGATATGAAGCGGCGTGAAGCGACTGATTTTATGAAGTGGCACTATATAAATAAAACAGAATTGCATTGAACTGCATTTTCTTTTCTGCTGGTGTTGACTCTCAAAATACAGGATTAATTATTTCGTTTTTGGTTTGATTGTTGAACAATGTGTCACAATGCTTTCATTGTTTTTATACTTCAGTTAGGTACTGAACAGGAACAGAACTGACATCACACAGCAGCCAGTTCTGCTTTTTTCTTCCACTGAACAACGTTTGGATTCTCTGGCAAACGATTTTAGATAAAAGTTAGGTACTTATACATCGCCATTATTAATTTTCTTAGCATTACACTGTATTCATTTCAAATTAAAATTTTTGTATATATTACTGTAATTAATGAGAATCATTTAGCTTTATTTTGCACTTGGACTTCACATTTTAGTCTAACAGTAGCAGTGAACGGAAGATAAAAATGTCTTTGTCTTTAAAGCTGGAGCTTTTATTTCACATTTCTCATCCAGTGTGCTGGTACAGTTTACAGAAAAAGGATTTCCTCCAAATTCTTCTACAATCTCAAGTGGATCCAAGATAAGAGAGTTGAGCTCTGTTGTGCATACGATGTTATCATCTTTGCTGCCCTCTCGTGTATTTCAGGCCAATAATGTATTTGACTAAAGCTGAACTGTATCTATGGGTTTTATTCATTCATTCATTAATGGTGCTAACTATATCAGCTAGTAGTTGAGGTTATGTAATGTAATGCCAGGGACAGTTACAGAAGTCAGCTATTGCTTATGGGTAAAAACTTTTTTATTATTCTAGAGGTCCTTCCCTTCAAGAATCTAAGTCTCTTGAATTTACTGAAATAGAATTACTGAGGATATGTAGTGATCACTAACGTAGTGATCAGTGGTTGTAATTTCTTGCACCTCTCTCTTGATTATCTTCCCTGCACTAATGACCCCCTGGGTGGCTTCCTGTTCTGCCTTTTTGTGCAGCTGAAGAACCAGGTAGCCACACAGTATGTCAGCACACTTTTTTGCACATTAGGAGAAACTGAACAACAGTCTTTGTGGTAGCTTTTTTCTCCTCAGTTTCCTGAAGAAACTCCTCACCATTAATATAAAGCGGATGATGTTTGGGCTGAGCTGACCTCTGGAAATCCACAATCATCTTTTTGTTTTCCTAATGTTCAGGCAGAGGTTGTGGTCAGAGCACGAGACTGACAATTATCTACTTCCTTCCTGTAAGCAGGCTCATCATTGTTGAAGATGAGGCCAAGTACTGTGGTGTCATCTGCAAACTTAAAAATATGGTTTAGCTGGTAAGAGGGAGAGCAGTCATGTGTGTAACGTAATGGACTGAACATGAATAAAAGCATATGGACATACATGTTCTTTAGTGTCGTGCGAAGCAGCAGGGTCACTCAATCATGTGTCGACCTAATCTACCATGCTGGATACAGGAGTAACAGAGCAGTTCTGCGGCACTTGTTGTAGTCTTATTATTCTTGTAATAAAGAATGATGTGTGAGAGGGAGCAGCCACCATTTTCCAGCAAAGAGCAATGGTCTCAGACTTGGAGGTGGGTACTCTCATCTCAGCCATTTCACAATTACCACCATAGTTAAGAAAAGGATTGGAGACAAGGGCCAACCCTGGCAGAGTCCAACACCCACTGAAAAGATGCTTGATTTTGTACCAAGTCCAAGGATTTTATGCTTGCTGGTCATCACTTCTTAATAATCTAGCTTCAACAACTCTTTCCACAAGTTCATGCCTTCACTCTTGTTCTTGAAAATCAGTATCAATACAACTCCTCCTTAGGCTCGCTCTCATTCTCCAGGATTTTGTTAAAGAGTGAAAAGAGTCAGTTGAGGTGGTTCAGTCATTTGACCAGAATGCATCTTGGGCGCTTCCAGGCATGTCCTAAAAGCTCAGGAGCGAATGAGGCAGTGATGATCAAGTACTTAAAATAATACTTTAAATTCAATATGCAAAAGTATCTCAGATTATATGATACATTCACAAAAATGGTGTTTTAAAATTTCTATTGGCATGAGTGGCTTTTTTTCCCTTCAGTACATACAGTAACTCAGTATCATGTTTAAACAGTTACTTTGCGATGCCAATCATTAGTCTGGTTCTTCCAAATATTTTACACAGCAAAATAAACAGGGACAAAGAAGCTTTCATATCCATATCACTCCCAAATCCTCAGTCTTAAAGGGGCAGGACCCTGAATCACACACACTACTAGACAGAAGACCGTGTTGCATCATCATGCACAATTAAGTTTTTGCCTTAGTTTTCATTAAGCAGTTAATATATATAAATAAAGCATTTTCTGGTGTCCAATGGATATCTGAGACATTTGACACTTGGTCAAAAACAAAACTGTATTGTTAAAACGTTGAATGCTGACAGTGAATAAAGACCACAAGTCAGATGAGGCTTTTTACCAAAGCACAAGTGACTGGAAAGGGGGATTTAATTGGTTTTACCTGTATGACAAACAAAATATAACAACAAAACACTACTTGTCACTTCTTAAGAAATCATATCTTTTTTTCACCAGTGTGACAAGTCTTGTCTTTCTCGCAACTTTATTCTCTGCAAAACACATGTAACCGGCAGCATTGGTAGACGTGGCTCTTCTGATAGCCACAGTATTCTGGCGCCCCACAGTGGTCTCTTTTGCATATACAGCATCTATGTAGAGGCAGCGGATGATAGAGGGAGGGTCGCCATCAGCACTGCAGCTTAGTGTAACGTTATCACTCAGGAGCTCCTCCTTACTGTCATTTCTTTCCTTGAACTCAGGAGCATCTGTGGGGGAAAGATGAGATTTGCTACAAAGACATAACATGCTAATCATTTACTTACTTACATTCTAAATTACTTACATTCGCAGCTGAGAAATCAAGAAATTAAGTAACACAAAATGTCAAGATAAAGTGTGTGTTTGGCAGTGTGTGGTTTGCTTTAAACATATTAAAAGTGTTTTCCACTAACTTTTTTTTTTCAAGCACTTCACGCCACCTGATTGCCATCTGCCAACCAGGTGAGGGTGAGGGTGTAGATAATCCCACTGGTTCATATTTAGTCGCTTTGATCTCATTGGTGAAAAACAAGCATTGTCTGTGCAACCAGAATTGATTGAGCTCACAACACTTTAAGAAAACATTAGTATTAGGTGGCAAAGCTGATATTCAGAGATTTCAGAGGAAATCTTACAAAGAACAACATCAGTGTAAGGTGCTGAGGTTGCAGAGGTGCATCTGAAGCAGGTGCACGAGGGATCTCTGGTTCTTTAGGTCCTGCAGCACAGCCTCACATCTGAAAACTAATCCACTGTAATCTCTCTTAGGAGTAAATCTTAAAATAGAGGACACATTGACTAGATTTGTGTGAGGGTCATTAAACTTTTGTGTATATTTCCCCTTTTTCAGATGCTCAAAAATTTGACAAATCGATATCATTTTAAATATAAGAAATGTTATGGAATACTTGGACTACAATCCTTTACAGCAGGGGTCTCCAACTCCAGGCCTCGAGGGCCGGTGTCCTGCAGGTTTTAGATCACACCCTGGGTCAGCACACCTGAATCAAATGATGAGTTCATTAGCAGGCCTCTGGAGAACTTCAGACATGTTGAGAAGGTCGTTTAACCATTTAAATCAGCAGTGGTGGATCAAGGAGGCATCTAAAACCTGCAGGACACCGGCCCTCGAGGCCTGGAGTTGGAGACCCCTGCTTTACAGTCAATGACTACCTGAAGTCTAGAAATCATGGACATTAACAAATGTTTTTTCTCCCTTGAGATTCTCTACAGTACAGTATATGTACAGACGAGGCGACGAGGCTCCAGTTCCATTCAGTGCAAAAGACAGCAATTAATATAAGAAGAGTAGGAAATAAATATACACTTTAAAATGAAGGTAAAAAGGATCAAGAACAGTCTAAATTTACAATTTATAGTTGAATGAGATGAATGATGTTGAATGAGAGAGCTTTATTAATACAAGGTGAAAATATAGACTGACGTGGAGGTGGCGAGAACGGGAACTAATAAATAACCTAAACTGGGAAGATCTAACAGAAGAAACTGAAACCTAAACTCACAGGGTGACATGCAGGAAGAAACACTGGATGACTTACAGAGGGACACAGGAAGACGCGCGGATGAAACACAGACGGACAAGACCGACAGCCCTCGTGGGGACAAAAAAAACCCGGTCCCCACGAGTATGAAGGCAGTTTTGAGATTCAAAACTTTTTGTTAAATCTTGCATGTCTCCTAATTTTACTTTTGGGTCTTTATCCTGCAAATCGTGACAGATTTGTATAATCTAAGTATATTTAAAGTAAGTGTCTTATGTAGAATGTCACTTTTCAGAATGATATATAGTATTTTAGGTGTATTTTTCACCATAACTAGAAAATGTGCATTTCGGAGAACAAAATGCTGGGTGGATGCTGTGCCGAACCTTCAACTGTATGTCGATAATAGCTGGAAATACCTGGCACTCATACATGTACATTATTTCGGCAGCAAGCAGGGAACCAGTGTGTTGTTATAGTCAATAAAACAAGACAGGCAAAATGTATTTAAGGACTATATTTATTTGAAATGTCAAAATACGCAGACAATCCAGCCAGGTTCAGCTCGACACATAAGCGTAATTAAAATGGGGTTTATGAATCTGTAAAATACGGTGTCTAACGTTAAATACCCGTTAGTCAACGATGTTCGATCTTCGTTAATGTTGTTTAAAGAACAACATTACGTCAAACACAACGGTTTTGTAATGACATTTATCCGTACACATGCAAAACATGAATGAAC
>VURO01006939.1:13202-33432 GCA_015108175.1 Pelvicachromis taeniatus
GTGCTCTGCTGCTGCTCCGTCCTCCTCCTCCTCCTCCTTTGTCCTGTGTGGTGCAGTGTGAGGTTTAGATACAGAGATACAGATGTGTGAAAATGCTGCTCGCCACTCTGCAAGGTTATGGCCAGAGTGACAGCAATGGTTTACAAAAGGAGACGGGGAGCAATCAGAAATGTAAGGAAGAAAGGTTTAAAGCTTTGCTAAGATTGAGCTGTTGTGCAAGAAATCTCGCAGCAGAGGTGATCTTTGTCACGCACAGATCTAGACTTTTTTTTTTCCGTTATCAGTTAAGCAGCTGGTGCAGGACAGGCGGCGTCGGGGAGGGGGAAGGAAATGTGTGTGCTTCATTTTGGGCTAGACTGCATCACTCCATCCCAAGTCTAACCACTCTTTTTTTCTTCTCCTCCTCCTCCTTTCACTCTCACCCACCTTTCCGTATTTCTCCGCCGCACCTCGCCCGCTACTTAATATTCGCAGAATGACGACGGCCCCGACGTCCGCGCCGGATCAGGGGACATCCTATTAGTCCACGCTACAGAAACAGACCGCAAAGGTACGGTACAGCACACGCAAGCATCGCAGTCGTTATGTTGTGCAGTGTGTCACTGTGCTTCTGGGTCACTGGCACAGATTTGTTTTGCCAGCTTTGACAGCTGTGCATTTACATTAGAGTCAAAGACAGATTTATGTGTACTTGTTTAAGTGAGATTCTTTAGCTCGACTGCTGTGTTATTATTTTTCCTCTGAACGGTATTTGAAATAGCTTTCAGTCTCTTTGCAGTTCAGTTATTTGCAGCGTGTCAGCCCTTCACATTTGATGATGTGCTGTCAGCTTTAATTAGGTAACTGAAAACATTGGCTGCACATCGACTGAAACACGCCGCTTTTTTCCCCTCTGTTCTTGCTCGACAGATCTTGTTTTGTACTGTGAAGCCTTTCTGACTACATATAGGACTTTTATAACCCCAGAGGACCTCATTAAGAAGCTACACTACAGATATCCTTTTCAAATAATTCTACAGCTTTTTTGTTGTTGTTGTTGTTGACAGAGTGCTCTTTCGCTCCCTTTAACCCTTCTTTACCCTGAGACCCTTGTTCACCCTACTTGCTCTTTTCAGGCCTTTCACTTAAATTATATTCATTACTGGAGAACTGAAATCACCTGGCAGATATACACACTTAAAATTATTGCTGAACATACGCCGCAGATAAGCATGAACTTTGACCTTGAAGATTTTTGCCAGCCTCTTCTTCAGTTTTTTCTTCAGTAAATGTAAAAAAAGGTGCAAAGATGTACTTTTTTCCTTTATTTTATTTTCTCAATTTATTTATTTTTCATTTTTATTATTATTTTTTTAATAATGATTAAAATAAATACAGACATTAGGGGCAGAGTGGTTCTAAATTGGCCGTAGGAGTGAATGTGAGTGCGAATGATTGTCCGTCTCTTTGTGTTGGCCCTGCGGCAAATTAGCGATCTGTTCAGCCCCGTGGGGCATGTATTAGACTTACTAGTTAGCATTCCACTGAAGACTAAACACATTACTTCTGCAGTGTTTCATCATTAGTTTATAAGGCCAAACTTATTATTTGGGCAAATTGGGAGCTGCTTAAATAAGTCACTTACTGCAAACCTACTGGGGGTAATTTTGATAAGCTGTATTTTGTCCTGATGTCTTAATGACTAAACCGTTAATCAACTGATTGAGCATATCATCAGTGGAATATCTGATAATAAGTTGGTCACAGCTCTATTGTTTTTACTGCAGTAATTAATTAGCAACACAGTAATGACAGTGATTACTGCCTAATGACGATCATTGTTTATACAAGACACTGAAGCTCACAGAAAGCTAAAGGGAACAGGCGAAACCAGTCTCGTGTCAAACACACACGCCTTTGAATTTTAGAGAAAATGTGTAGATGTCATGCGATTGCGATGTAGTCACATGATGCATTTCTATGTAGATATTAAGTTAGTTAGTTTGTTTTCTGAGTTCAAACAGGGCCACAGTAAAACAAATTAAGCAAATAAGCAGAGCTCCAGGTTGAGGTCAAAAAGGTGTTTTTTGAAGCATATTAATATGGGGAGGCTTGCCTTGCATTAGCTGACTTGCCAGAACCTATAACTCCAGTGGGAGATCATGAGTGTCACAATGGTGGTTATTAGCTTTCTGTGTTAACCCAGGCTTTCTGCTTCAGGCTCCTGTAAAAGGGATGTTTGATGTGTTGTGTGACTCAAATTCCATAAAATGGATCATAAGACTGTCCTGAAGACTAGAGAGTAATGCTGCAGAAAATTGCAGATCTAATGATTTGGTCAACACAAGTGCACAGAGGGGAGATATAAATATGTTAATATATTTATATTACCACTCTGTGTGCTCTCTGTGCTGCTGTAACTGCTGCACATCAGAGCTCTGAAACTTTAAGGCATAAGCCTTAAAGCCAGCTCAATGTGTTCAGCTCTGACTCTGCCTGGTTTGTTGTGAAATTCATCTTTTTTGATTAAATAGGTATTCTTGGTGATAAATAGCCAATAAAATCTAAGCACACCTTAAAAGTTAGAATTGGCTGAAGAGAAGCTAAAACAGGGGTGATGTGTTCTCTATTTGTGTGGTTTTAGTCAAGCATTCAGGCCACTGCATTTTAGTCCTGCTGTGCTCTGTAAATGTTTTCACAAACAAGTGTATAACAAATTGCAATAATCTAACCTAAAGGAGATGACAGCGTCTATACATTTGGATCAAATTGATCTGGCCTTGCCGGGACTCCTAAGCTGCATAAACAACTTATTCTGGCTGAGGTGGTTATCAGAAATCATAATGAGGCCTTTACAATATTGGCTCAACTTTATAGACAAAGAGCAGTTGTCAATAAAACCGTTAAGAGCTCTGCAGGTATTCTGGCCATGTGTTGAGGCTAATGACTCTGCAAAAATGCCCTGCACCAAAGTTCAGCATTAAGAGTGGGACACTGATTAATAAAAGCAGGGTGTGGGAGACTGTTCAGCAGATTAGGACCAAACATAACAAGAAATTAAAGATTTTCTATATCGCGATCTGATTATCAATACATGCAAATTCCAGAAAAAATGTGATGCATGGTTTCCACTGCTGTAACTTCACAACTGGGCCTCATGGTTGCATGTATACATATTGCTTGTATAGACTTACAGGATGCTATTTGAAATAACAGTGAAAATATGGAACCCACAGTTTGTTTTTAAGCCAAAAAGCTGAACATACAACTTACTGTGGTGATCTTGACAAGTACCATTGTTCTCACCTCATGGTACAACCCTTAGAGCAGGAATCAAAGAAAACAAGAGAAGCTGAAGTGGAGGTGGGTATCAAAGTGGCTTACAGCTCTGCAGCTACAGAAGTCGAGCTAAAGCAAATAGCACTCTTCATATAAGATTTGCCAGCTGATTGAGTAGAAGGGTCTTTATCCAGAGCTTGGCTCCGTGGCCTGTCTGAATTAAGGTGACTCTCTTCTTCAGTTTTATGTACATAACATACCTTTGACACCATTTATTAAACAAAATTAGTTTTAATTTATTTAATACACAAATGGACAAGAATGTGACTGTAAAGGGAAAACCACGCCGAGGCTGGAAACAAATGCACAACTTCTGAAAATGTGACTTCAGATCTATTTAGGAATCGTTACAGGGCGCTTACACAAAATGCTTGGAGCATCATCTACCTGTAAGTATCACTACGGTCCCTGATGGAATGATGATTCATTCATCTGCTACTTCCTGGAATGAAGTATCATGTGTAAAAGCTTTTCTTTTTCTTTTTTTTAATTCCACATAAAACACTGTTGTCACTGTCCTTAACCACAAAGCACATATACCACGTTCTGCCATAGTCCAGACACCTTCAAGAAGCGAGTCAGCAAGAATACGTTCTTCGTGCTGGTTCGTGTGGTAGATGAGCTGTGGTGAGTAGTTATTATTCCCCATTTTGTCCTTTTGTCACCTTTTGACTGCTTTATTGAGCTGACAATTTTCTTTTGTTCCTTCTGTGTCTTCCAGCCTGGTAGAGCTGACCGAGGACATTTTGAAACAGCTCATGGACCTTGTGTTCACACTAGTGTGTAATGGCGAACTCAGTCTCGCCCGTGTGCTCCGCAAGAATATCCTGGATAAGGTGGAGCAAAAGAAGCTGCTGCGTTACACCAACTCGCTCAAGCCCCTCGCAGCACGAGGGGTCTCTGCAAGGTACTGTGGGAGTTTCAAATCTCTCTGAGGCTTGCATGGGGATAGGTATGATGTAAAAATGCAATGCTTCTCTTATTGCTCTGTACCTTTAAGGATAACAAGCAGGGTTGGATTCAGTGCCTGGCAGACTTGCAATCAGAAACCACAAGACTGCAGTCCTAGAATCTTAAACCAATTTAATGATTCCCAGATGATATCATGGCTGCAGTTAAACATTTGGGGGAGTAAAGCGTTGTGTACTGAGACATGTCTTAATATCAGATTCCCTCTTGACTTAATTAAGCAGCTATTTTATTGACACGGGGTGCTGTATTAAAATAATTTCTCTGTACTAATTAATAATCAGTGGCCATAGTCACGTGACTGCACTGTTTTGAGGCAATATAAGAAATGGGTTAGTCATTTTGATGAAAGTGAACATGATCAGATGGTCTAGGTAAATGAATTCTAATGAAGCCCTGACAGTTTGGCACAGGATAGGTGGACAGTGACAGCGCTAACAAGAGTGAAGCCGGGCAGGGAAGATCAAGGACGCAATTAAAAAGCGGAAAGTGGTGCACAGTTTTTCTGTGGTTTGTGGATTAAACAGCGTGCCCCTCAAGTGGTGTGAAAGATTGAGCAATGGTTTGTTTTCTCTCATTTGGTAGCTGTGTCAAAAGGATTACCCAATCAGCAGCTATGTGTGGACTATGTATCAATCCTCTATATTAAAAAGGCAGAGTTAGTGGCCCAGCTGTGTGCCACAACAGGGTGTTCAGTGCACCATAGTTTCCATTTAAATAAGTGTTTTGCAATGAACTGAACCGTAGACTGTATGTAAATGATGGACATACCCACAATGTGGTCACCCATTGATTCTGGACTCTACAGTAACACTGAGGCATAGTTGAATCCAGGAACCCTGCAACAGTTCAATTTTATTTTATTCGTACATATTTATATTGTAAGGTACAGACCTTACAATAATACAGAGAAAATCCCAGCAATCAGGCAACCCCCTATGAGCAAGTACTTGGTGACAGTTGGAAGGAAAAACTCCCTTTAAACAGGAAGAAACCTCCAGCAGTACCAGACTCGGGCTCAGGAAAGGCTGTCATTATGTGGATAGTCTACCACTTATCCACATGACGTATATAGCAGCCCCCATTACATCCATCTTTTATACTAGAACTACAGTTTTGGTGGTTCTGCTTTGTGTGTGTCGCATGTCAATCAATGGTATCCTGCAATCTAATTGTCAGACATTTCTTGACAGCCTTAATATATAGCAATGGCCATTAATCCAGTCTTTCTCCCCTCACTCTCACCTGGTCGTGGCAGATGGCTGCCCCTCCCTGAAAGTGGTTCTGCCAGAAGTTTCTTCCTGTTAAAAGGGAGTTTTTCCTTCCCGCTGACACCAAGAGTGTGCTCAAAGGGGGTTGTCTGATTGTTGGGTCTTTACATTAGAACATAAAGCACCTCGAGGTGACTGTTGTTGTGTTTGTAAGGCTTTTTTGCTCCTTGGGACAGATGGGAAAGTGGGAGGTTCTGTCGCTTCACCAAATCTGAAATACAGAAAAATTATTTTTCTTCAGGCCTGGAACTCTTCACGACTTTCGCAGTCACGAGATCGCCGATCAGCTCACACTTCTCGATGCGGAACTTTTTTATAAAATCGAGGTACAGTGTCTTCATTGTTCCGTTAATCCTCTCACTGGTCTGCCGATTATTTGAAATAAAATCAAACCCTACCTTGTGCTCCACTCCCCGCACTGTGTTCTTCCTTCAGATTCCCGAAGTTCTACTTTGGGCCAAGGAGCAGAATGAGGAGAAGAGTCCGAACCTAACTCAGTTCACAGAGCACTTTAACAACATGAGCTATTGGTAAGACAAAAAAACAAAACACAAACCTCATCAGACACTGTAAAGCTCAACTCAACATCTCCGCCCCTATAATTAAATTCTGTGGCTTTCCTCTCATACCATCTCACCTCACTAAACGACGACACCCCGCCGCTTCTCCCTCTCTCTCCTTGCAGGGTTCGCTCTTTGATAATTCAACAAGAGAAAGCCCAAGACAGAGAGAAGCTGCTTCTCAAGTTCATTAAGATAATGAAGGTTGGTTTAAGTCTTACAAACCTTACAAATCGTCAGGAGTTCCCCTGTTTAACAGCCTTTAACGGTCATATTTATTTTTATTACAGCACTTAAGAAAGTTGAATAACTTCAACTCCTACTTGGCAATACTTTCTGCTTTGGACTCGGCCCCCATCAGGAGGCTGGAGTGGCAGAAGCAAACGTCAGAGGTGAGAAGATTGTGAATTTAGTAAGAGAAATTAAAAATGTCCTTGGGTATCGCGAGTGTTATTTAATAAATGTCCCCTAATCTGCTCCCTCAGGGATTGGAGGAGTATTGCACGCTGATCGACAGCTCCTCTTCCTTCAGGGCGTACAGAGCTGCGCTGGCTGAAGTGGAGCCTCCGTGCATCCCGTACTTGTGAGTAAATATGCATGACTCATCGAGATGGGCATCTAGCCACAACTGGTTAATTTATTCCTTCCGCTCCACAGGGGTCTCATCCTACAGGACCTGACCTTTGTTCACCTGGGGAACCCTGACCTGATCGAGGGGAAGGTCAATTTCTCCAAACGCTGGCAGCAGTTCAACATTCTGGACAGCATGCGGCGCTTCCAACAAGTGTAAGTCCATCGGAATAAGTAGGAGTTATTAAGAAGCCACTGAACACATCAATCACAGCAATAAATGTCATCATCGTTTGCCACTGGAAGGAACGCTAATGTGTTCCTGTTTTGTTCTGTTAAATTCTAATGTCATAAAACATGGCTGTCGTCTTCACACAGACTGCTTTGTTTTCTCAGTAATGAATTACCTCTCCTCATCTCAGGCATTACGAGTTGAAGCGCAACGAAGACATTGTCTCGTTCTTCAACGACTTCAGCGATCACCTGGCCGAGGAGGCCCTCTGGGAGCTGTCACTGAAGATAAAGCCCAGAAACATCTCGAGACGCAAGACGGACCGCGAGGAGAAGACCTAGGGCCCGCGGAGGGGAGGAGGGCCTCCAACACTGACCTCCAACTGTGCTTCATGACACTAACTCCACTTTACTACAGACTGAAAGAAGAGACAAACGGAAGCTACCTGCCCGATGCTGATGGGAGACTCGTTGTGGGTGGGGGGGGAGGGGGTTGAGAACAAACTACAGACAACTGAAGCGTTGTCGAGGTTTACAAAGAGCTCTACTGCTCGGGGAGATTATAATTGGGATTATTGGAGTGATTCTGTGACTGCGGCGAGACAACAGGTAGCCCGGTGCCAAGGAGGTGAAGAATCACAGGGAGACCTACGGAAATGACCAAAGTCTGCTCCCTGGGCTTTCTGTTTTAGAGTGGAGCTGCTGCGCGAGTGTGTGTGTGTGTTTGAGTGTGTGCGAGCTGAATGGTCCATTACTCTCAAGTCGCTCCTTCCTCTTCCTCATGTATGTGCCATTTATTGGTTATCTTCTTCGGCCCTCTCCCTACTCGAGTTCCCCTCAAACAGCAGAACCTCGACAGCAGCCTAACAGAAACTGTGACGTCTACGGGCAGGCTGCGGACCCCCAAGGGCACGAGGCTGGGAGGTGGGAGATTTGGACTCAGAGGAGAGGATGGCCATGATAGACTGGAAACCTGTTTTGCAACATTTTTGTGTAAGAATCATGTATGGTTATGAAATGTATTATATACAGTGCTCCTTTTGTTCTTAAAAAGGATGTTTATGCTTATGAGAAGAGCTCTGCTTCTCCCAAGTGCCATCCACGTGCACTTGAAAAAAAAAAAAAGATAAGCAAAAACACAAAAAGAGAAATAACTAAAGATGCTGTGATCTATGTACATCATTCTGAATCATCGAGTGCCGTGTTCAAGTGTAGAGAAACCATCAGGCAATCACAGTCACGTCCCAGTCATGTTAGTGTGTGAAAGAGACGCCCGTGTTTGATTGAAGTCCTCTGTGACTTGTGTGTGTGTGCGTCATTCCAAAAATGTGCTGTAGTGAAATCATTATTTTGTTCCTTTTTGGGGATAAAACCAACACATCACACTGTGCTCTCAAACTCCAATAAAGCAAACGGCTCTTTCTATACACACTGTGTTGGTCACAAGATGCACCCACCCAACTTTTCTCAAATCGACTGACAAGTGAATATAGTTTAACAGTTTCCGTTTATTGTCGTACACAAATAACGAGTGGAAGTAAACAAATTAAGGCATACATCCATTATTAAATAATTAAGGATGTGCTCAATATGAAACTAGGTGCAACACATCTGGCTCTGACTTGACTTAAAAGAGAAAAGTACAAGATATCTGTATTGTCATTTAAATATATTAATCTGAAAGCAACAAAGAAGCATGACTCAGTTTAACAGTAGGGTCACTCCAAGTGCAAAAGCATGACTACAGGTCAGCGTCTACTGTACAGAAACACTTCCTACCCTCACTTATAAGACCTCCAGTCTCAAGACACAGGTCACATGACTGGACTTAACACTGAAGAAAAAAAAATCAAAGCATTATGGAAGACTGTTTGTTTAAAAACAACAACAAACAAACATATTCAAGATTCTGGTACGCACCGATAACTGCAGTTAAATGGGAAAGACGTCGCAGCACTAAATCCCTGCAACATGTCATTACGGGTAATATTTTAAAATAATGCAGAGTGTGTCTCACACACTGCATAAAAAACTTTTTTTTTTTTAAAAAATCTGTAGCAGCGATTCAAGCTCAAAGCCCATCGATTCAAATCTACACCGTCTCAGTGAGGCCGGCTGCTGGGCTCCAGGAGGACCCTCTTTCCTGGAGGGTTAGCAGATCCGTTCTGCAGGTCACCTTGCTCAGACAGGACACGTTTAAATGCACGTGCTTGGCTGTTCACAGGTCCACGCTGCCATTTGCAGATTTCGCCATTTAAAATATCTTGGATGTGCTGCACAATGAGGTTAATGGCCACTGATGGAAATCAGAAAGAGGAGAGTTGTTTTTTGGGGGGTTTTAGCATTTCTGACTCTCAAAGCAGAAAAATTCTAAAATGTATTTATTTTCTTAAAGAAAAAGCACTCACCCATATTGTCTACTCCTCTTGGAATGATGACATCTGCGTACTTCTTAGTCTGGGAAGAACAAAAATGTCTTGAGAAACAAATATAACGTGTGTCTGTTGAACAAATAGGCACATAATCATGGCTGACCACCACACTTACAGGCAAACAAAACTCTTCAAAAGCCGGCTTCACAAATGTTGTATACTGACTGAGAATCTGCTCCAGGTCCCTCCCTCTGCTCATGTCTCGCAGAACTACAGGAGGAGAAAAAAAGAAAAGAGTAGGACATGATGCGACATCAACTGTAAAAATGTGACGCAACATGTAAAAATTCGACCAAAAACAGAATCCCAAAGACAAGTGATGATGTCATCAAGAACAACTGACCGTTATTTGTGTTATATTTGTTTCACTGTGTAATATCTATTAATATTACTATTGTGCTAAACTTTTCAGTCATCCTTCCTTGTAGTGTAGTTTTTCTGTTATTTGGTATACCTCAGCCTTTTCTTCCTGTTTCCCTTCCTTAACAAAGCCCATCACTCTTGACAGCCACCCTTCCACTGAGACCATTTCTGATGAAGCTTCAGTAACAGATCTACTGAAGGGCCAGATACATCTCTCAGATCTCGTGTAAGGCTTTTGTTAGATCTTTTCGCCCCATTGCTTTAGGACATGACTTTCAGATATTGTTCACTGCACATCGCGGCAAGATATGCCAGCTTTTCAGCTAACTGATTCAGATGTGAGGGCTGAATGCTCAGCCAAATACACATTTGGGTATGACCTGGCCAGTCAGTCAACAAACGTAGCCCCCTTAGTGCTGCAGGCAAGTTTTTTTGGCCTCTGATGATAAAGCTTTTTATGAATTAGATCATCGTATTGTTACCAAACCACAAAAAGTCCAACAAACAGCACAGTTTGACATCTTAAATGTAAAAATTAATAGAAAATCAACGACTGGTAAATGAAAGTTGTTTTTTTCCATGTTATTTTGAATGTTTTGAAATTTTAGGAAATGTGAAAGTTTTTTAAAAATAATATAAAAAATAATATACGTGCAAGGGAGTCACCGATACCTCTGCGAGACAGTCTGACGTCTGAATCTGTGTCCACAAACAGTTTCATGTGAAACATGTCGCGCACTTTCTGTGGGTAGAAAACGAGGATCCCCTCAAAGAGGACCACGTCCGCCGGGTAAACTGTGATCCTCTCTTCCTGCCTATAAACACAATAAATGAGGTGAGGACAGAGTACTTTCTTTAAAAAAAAGAAAAAGAAAACTTCAGGCCTTAGAACCACAAAGAGCTTCCTTCCTACCTGGAATGGGTGACAAAGTCATACGTCGGTACTTCAACTACCCTCCCCTCCACGATATCCTTCAACGTTTGGTACATTAACTCATTGTCAAATGCCTCTGCAAGAGATTAAACAAGCGCAGGCATTATGTGTCTAATTCACTGCATTAAACAGCAAAAACGTGATTAAATCAATAAATATGAGAAGTATATAATACGAGGCATGCAAGGAGCATAATTTCACAAAGCCCATCTGCAGCATTACCCAGTAAACCCACACATGTTAACACACGTGTACTTGACTAAAGCGCTGCTTCTAGCCAGTATATTGTCACCTGCTCAGAAATAGCAACCCCAAACTCTAAATAAAATCTAAGCATCACAATTCATCATGTCAGACTTTGACGTTTCTGTGGTATTTCACTCCTGATTTTGTTGTTCTTTTATTTTCTCCACAGAACTTTTATATTTACTACAGATGTTAGATCATCCAGCAACAATATCTGGACATCTTTTATAATTAACAACACCCTTATAACAGCATAACAAAATACATATGCATGTTATTTTACAATACAGGTAGGTCTTTAATTTTCCTAAAACCTCTATTAGACTGATCTCACAAATACACTGACTGGGTCTATCGTAATCGGATTTGGCAGGAGGGAGTCCTACTTGTAGCATGAGCCTACCTGGGTGATCGAAGTTGTACTGGCCTTTGAGCGCTTTGGCTTTTTGATCTGGAGTCAGGACCCTGTAGAAGCAGTCCTGGCTTATAATTGCCACCTTCCTCTGGCGGTGGTCCACCTTGTTCTGACCCAGGAGCTCCATGATCTTTGCACAGACGGTCGACTGTAAATAAATAAATACAAATAGACTCTTGCTGTCACTTGATTAGATTATAGCGCAATATTAAATTCTGTTATGGGTGATGTCCTAAGCAACAGTCTGAAGTGAACCGTTTCATCAGTGACCTCAGTATTTATCAGCTGACTCCAGGTCTGGAGAGAACTGACAGTTTCATTACAGCGGCTAGTTAGCTGGACAAATCTTGGGCGCCACGAGGTCACAAATATAGTATAAAATTAACAATAGCAGACATGTAATCATGAACAACATACGTATTCCTCGGGAAATGAGCGAGACAATTGTTTTTGTCATTTTGATAAATGCTAATATTGGCGCCAATGGCAGAGTACGCAAAGCTAGCTGGAATGCTAAATCCCATAGAAGCCTTAAACATGACCGACCTTGCCGCTGGCCGTTCCTCCGCTGACACCGATCAGGAAAGGCCGATGATGGGGTCTGTCCGCCTCGTCCTGGGCTCCTGCAGTGTCCATTGCAGTCAATTCTAGAGACTGCAAAATATAGCTAGCTTAGCTGAGAACTAACTGTCATATATGTTTACACGTTTACGATACGCAACAATGCGAGATGTCGCGAGATTTGTTGTTCCCAGTGGAACGCACACATTTGGAGCGGAATTGCAACGCTTAAAGCAAGAAAAAAAATGAGTACAGGTAAATACAAACAGCATTTTTGTTTGTTTTTACATTAAAAAAAACCCAATAACAACAATAACAATATTGTATACACATTACAGGTAGGGATAGTTAATTTTATTTTTTAAATTTAAATAGTTTTTCTATGAATAAATATAAACTATTCTTGCTTAAACTACAGCTAGTTTGTTGGGTTTATACTTCCAGTCCCTTCTTTTGAAAGCTTATCATGCACACCAAAATAATCAAAATGCATCACAGTGAAAAAACTAAAGCAATTTTTAAAAATAGGTTTTATTTATAAATTAAATATAGCAATTTTACAGTATAAACATTACAGTACAAGCAGAGCATTATTGTTTTTCTGGGTCACTACTAGACTCCTCTGTGTCTTCAGGGGACTTGTCTTCTCCAGACTGATCCATCACTATCTCCAGAGCAGCACTTCCTTCAATCCTCTTCACCGTCTCTCCTTTGGCAGCGAGGATTTCCTCAATGTTTCTGAAGCAAAAGACCAACACTGGAAATTATTCAGAAATTTACTGCAGCAGCAGTCAGATATTATTTTATGATGTTGCTGTTATGTTAAACAACACGTATGGGTCTGTATTAAAAGTAAAACAATTGGACATTACCAATTACTGACTGATAAACTTGCCAGGTTAATCAAACAGTTCTACAATTATGTTGGTATTTTTTTTACATACCACTAAAGTAATATAAGGTGATAAGAGTCATGCAGTTAATGCTGATTCATGGTGCGTTTGCATGCAAACAAACGACTGTCAGGTACTGGCTCTATATACAGTCACTCCAAGGAATAGTAGATACTAGTGGTTCCTACAGCGGATGGATCCACATGTTTGATTTGGCACAGATTTTGTGCTGGATGCCCTTCCTTCCACCAACAGAGCCACTCTGAGGCTCTGTTTGTGTCTCCTCTGGCATCTTAAACATATAAGGAAAATTATTTAACCACTACACAACAGAGCCACTCCAGGGAGAAAACAATCTTTTTAACTGCATTGCATAACAAGCATCAAGAAACTCATCCATGTTTAACGCAAAGCTAAATCATTCCTCCCTTCTTGCAGCAGAGAGGACTGGTTTTCAATTATTCTAGGATGCTTTTCATTATTTTTATTATTAGATCAGTGGCTCTAATCATATGACCAGCAAATACTGACAGAATAAAGGACCCCAATACACTTTCAGGATGTCGTTTTAAATCAGCGAGGAGTCCACAGCACTACCAACCTCTTCCCTTCCAAGTCGGTGAACCAGTTGAGGTTATCGGCTATGATGTGGTGATTCTTGCATCCTGGACACGTGACTATGACGACACCTTTATGGTAAGCCACCTTAGAGATCTTCTGCGTGGATCTGGTGGAGCAAACCTGCGAACAAGACACAACCTGCGTGTCGTATACGTGACTTTAAAAGAAAACAAAAACTAACTCAACACTGTGTGTGTGTGTGTGTACGCTACCTTGCACGTGTAAACAAGGTGATAATGTGTTGACTGAATCTGCCCCAATGCCTCACTGCTGACATTCCGTGAAAGTGAGAGTCCTCGGCAACTGCCAAGACGAGATGTGCACCTGTAAGCGGGTGAGAGAAGAGGAAAACCTCTGTGGTCCTGTGAGGAGAGCCGCCCTGTCTCGGCTGTGGTCGGACAGTGAGCCACAGCACAGAGTCTGCGCAAAGCTGAACGGTTACAGTGAGACCAAAGCGAGCGTCTGACCGCGCGCGCAGTGCTCGAAGAATAACTGAGAGTCAGACACTTCTGTAAAGCCAACATTTTCACTGCTGCCTTCCAACGGTAAAAGTCCCTTTTCAGGTGCAGGTGAAATTGCTAACGATTTCATCAACGTGGATGCTGTCGCACTCTGATGACATCACGCACACTTATATTTTCAAAATAAAATACATTAAATGATCGTTTTTACAACGAATCAAACATATTCCAAAGTGAAAGCCGTAACGTGAATTTCAAATAGATCTGGATCTGTTTCCACGCTCATGTAGCATGTTGCAGTTTTTGCTCACAATGACCTTGACCTTTGACCACTGAATTATAATCACTCGATCCACTGTCCTCCGGATATTGTGGTCATATTGTGAAAGCGGGACATATGGACATCCACACCTCAGCCTGCAAGAAGACACAAAGAAGTATTTACTGTAAACAAAATGTTTCTTTAAAAATAATAAAATATTAAGATGTATATACATTAAAAACATTAAACAATGAATAACAGAGGTGTAAATATAAGTAACACTTATGAAACAAGCAGCTAAGGAACCAAACCTGCAAAATACCTACTACACAGCCCTCCACAACAAAGGTTGTTGTTCATTTATGAAAGAAAAAATAAAGTTAGAATTTTATTAATTGTCTGAGGGTCAATACAGTCTTGAATGTCTCAGATTCAGATTTTGTAGCAGTGGGATGGCCATTGTTCCACAAATCCAGCATCATATATCATATTATTAGCATTAACTGAGTAGTGCACAGCACTTTTCATCACCTCATTGTTTCCAAGGCTTTAGCAGGGATAGATAAGGACATATTATGAATGTATAGCAAACATTTTCACAATGTTCCAGTAGGTTGTGGCCAAGGCTGCTGCAGGCCTGTGGAGGTTAATTGAATGGCAATCAGCACAAATGACAAATGCACTGAGCTGTGTTGCTTAAGTCTGCTTTGAAAGGTAGGGATGTCTGAAAAGTGGAACTCTGTGGCACACTGTCTCTGTGATTGGTCCATGTGCTGTTTCTGGGTATTGGTAGAGTCAAAAAATCACTTAAATAGTACATGTCTGACAAAGTGAATTAGGCAAATAATCTCAAAACCCAACACAATATACCACGATCTAAAGAAACTCAAGGACAGCTTAGAAAGTCATTGACATCTATCAGTCTGGAAAGGGTTCCAAAGCCACTTAAAATTTGTATTTTGTATTTACTCAAGTTATCTTTGTCTGATATTAAAATTTGTTTGATGATCTGAAATGTAAGCATGACAAATATGCAAAAAACCCTAACAAATCATAATACAGGGGCAAATACTTTTTCACAGCAAGAATATACACCTTAAAATATCTTGTCTCTAAATGCTGCTTATTTATTACCGTGTTATGAACTGTACTATATAATATTGTGCACAAATGATCATTACAGGGAGGATTCATACCTTATTCATAAGCCCTCGATTTAGGCAAACATGTATTATTCAGTGGGAACAGCTCCATCTAAAAGTTTGATTTGTTTGCTTTTTGCATCTGTTGCGAAGTGATTATATAATTCTTGGAATGACGTTGAGCATATTACCAACAATATTTAGATTTGAGGTGACCCAAAGTCAATCTGGGATGTGGACGAACAGACACAAGCAACTGAGTCAGCTTAAAAATGGAAGAAAGTTAATCTAAGATTCTTGCAATGAACTACCTAAACTACCACAAATTTATGCAAGTGTACCAATGAAATTAGGTGCTGTGATGGGATAGTTATTAAAAATGTATGCACAGTGCTTCCACAATCTCTGCAGAGATTTGTGGAAGAGCTGGAAGAAGAAAATGCTGGTTAGTAAAGATGAGTGTGATTTTTTTGTTGTTGTATTTAATTTTTAAACCCATAAAGTTCTTTAGAGTAAATGTAAAAGAGAGAGTGGGTGTTAAGGAGTTGTAGACAAGCATCACATAAGTATTGATTTGAATATGTATTTCTGTTCACTGAATTTTGTGAGAATGAGAAATAATTATTCCACTGTTTAAATTTTTTAACACATTTTAATTTTCCCCTTGAAATGTATGTATTCAGCACATGTAACCAGTTGGGGGTTTTTTTTCAATTAGCAAAAACTTTAAGTTTTATAATTGCAGTACAGTCTGACCAATGACCAATGTGTCAATCTGAGAAAAACTGAGATGTATTATTGAAATTGCACTTCTTATTCTTATCTTAAGATATGTTAAATGTGTAATTAAACTTCTTTACACTTACAAAAATGCAGGCTTTTACTGGCTCACTTAAGGATAAAGAGAGATGTAATTCAATTCAGTTCATTTCATTTTTTATTTTATTTTATTTCTATAGCCCCAAATCACAACATTTGTCTCACACTTACATTGTAAGATAAAGACTCTGTAGCAATATACAAAAACCTGAACAATCAAACAACTCGCAATGAGTGAGCACTTGGTAATAGGGGCATGGAAAATCTCCCTTTTAACAGGTAGAAACCTCCAGCAGAACCAGGCTCGGAGGGAGCAGTCATCTGCCGCTACCGGCTGGGAGTAGATAGATATCTAATTCTAATTTAATGAAACTTAAAAATGACAACTAAAAGAAAAGGGGGAGGGGGGGACACGAAGTGAGAGAGAGAGAGCGCGCGAAATGAGAGGGGTGTGCCTTTATTTTGAAAAACTGTTTAATTTAGCACTTCCGCCCTGATCGGACAGAGCTCTTTGTGGGAGCCGACGGTCCCGCACCGCTCTTGCCTTCTTGTGGGTTTCTTTTCCCGTAGCACTGTAACGGGGCTCCGGCCTGATGTCCAAGCTACCTCAGCTTCTGAAGCCTGTTTGAGAAATGTTTCACCCGAATGCGGAGGAGGCGAGAGACACTAGCTCTAGTAAAAGAGGTGGGTCTTTTGTTTTTTTTCCAAGGTGTTTGGTGTATAACCAGTTAGCTGCCGCAGACTGCTAACTGGACACCGACGTGAGACATCGTTTCCCGTCCCCGCTCTGCTGACACTCGCTGTGGATAGGACCACCCAACTAAAGGTCGCTCTGGGGGGTTGGATTACATGTAATTTTATCTGACTGTATTACCGCCTCGAATTGATTTTTTTTTAAGATAATGAAATATTCTCGGTCGTATTTAAATGCGTTTTTGTCCACAGCTGAAGGCCAGCCGAGGTATACTGAGATTTTTAGAGCAAACACTTTTTTGCTGATAAAACATTGAAGCTATAAACAGCAGATTAAAACACGGAGTTTTCCCATCAGCTGCCGCAAAGCATGTGCCATGCAGTGGAAAACAGGAGAGCTCTGTTTTGTAACTCGATGTTTCTCGGATATTAAGTTTATGAGGAGTTGTTCTTATTCTAATTTTTATTACTATAGTGTCACAATATACATTTCTCATTACTCTTATGATTGTCTCGCATTGCTGTAGTCCTTTCTAGTCGGGGCAAATCTGTAAATATTGACATTGGCAGGCTAGGCACATAAATGTGGTTACAATGATTAATTTATAAGATCAGGATATGTCTTTATAAAGTAGTTTTAAATGGTTTATGTCTCAGACCTCTCATTACTGTGTGTATGTGTGTGAGAGCGTGACATCACTGGTGTACATTCTTTGTGAGTCAGCAGTAGTTAGACCTTGTCCTCTCCATCCCTTGTTTTGATGCCCCAGGGCTGGGCAGATGGGCTGAGATTGGAAGCTGTGATAATTCTGCTTTGTGCAAACAGGCTGTGAAGAATGATCTCAAGTTTTTGGTCTAAATTTCTTTTCTCGTTTCTTTTCCCCATTCTATGGAAGAGTTTTGTGGTTGAGGACCTCTTTATAAAGTGTGAGTGAACTGGTGCATCTGCTGATATGTAGTGCTGATGTAGATTGGAAACTCAACTGCCCCATAACAGCCTAATCTAGCTTTTTATCAGGATTGACTAAATATTAGCTACAATGAGAAATAATAATGTAAAACTTATCAATTTCTTTGATTTGCTGGATCCAGATTGCATTAATTATAGAGTTATTACCACATAGTGCCGGGAAGTACTGGAAAAATTGTTAAGTACTGCAGGGATCCTCCTTAGAAAAGCTAGAATCAGACCAAAGTAGGATTAGTCTTTTCATATTCGATTACTTGCCTCATTATCTTCAACTGATTCATTATTTGTACCACACAGTGTCAAAATATGGTGAAAAATTCTGATTCTTGTCGCTTTGAAATTGATATCCAACTCCAGCACGTTTGGAGCAACAAGCCTGGACTGGACGCTGTTGACACAACCCTGAGATCTGGGTGTAATACTTTCACCAACTGTGAACTGGTGAAAGGATCCAAACTGTGCTGTTCCTTAGTCATGTCTGCTGTATCGTGCATGATAACAGGGTGTAGAAGACGTTAGTAAAGTGCTGTTGCTTTGGAGGGCCTATAAATGTTTGCAGCACTTAGATGGAAATTTGTGAAGTAGTTGCCAGGGGAATAGTGAGAGATGTTTCAAACACAGAGGAGTTTATAGCGTGTATCAATCTAAGTGAATGTAATAAAACTTCCTGCCTGCAATAAGTGCTGGCAGTGCTGGTATCTGTCCATCTTTCTGTCCACATGTGTACATATGCAAGAAAAAAGTGCGGACCTTTCAGAATTAACCAGATTTAATCAGTTGTACTGTGCAAGTGTTGAACCACATCTCATTTCTTTAGGGGTGGCTTCTAATGAGCTTGAAAGTCAGTATTTGGTATGACTACCTTTATTCTTCAACACTGCCTGAACTCTCGTAGGTAGCTTTCATGTAATTTCTCTAAGTAGTCTTCAGGAATAGGTCTTCCTGAATTACATGTAAAGCTCTTCTAGGATGTTTGCTGCTTTTGCATTGTGGATAAAGATCTCGGGGCTTCTTTGTGCTTTCATAATTCCATCAGTTTTGATAAGATTCCCAACACCCCTTGCTGAAATGCAACCCCAAACAAACCATGACTGAGCCTCCACCGTGTTTTGGCTGTAGACACTCACAGCTGTAGCTCTCTCCTGACCTCCTCCTTACATGCCTATGACACTTTGATCCCAAAGCTTCAAATTCACCACTCTATAAGACCAGCTGTCACTAATATTAGCCGAGCTCATATCTAATACCTTAACTTTTTCACCCTGTTTCCCTTCCTTAAAAATGGCTTCATGGCCTTTTATTTTCATCCATCCATTCACATCCGCTCATCCTTTGCAGGGTCGTGGGGGGCGCTGGAGCCTATCCCAGCTGTCTTAGGGCGAGAGGCAGGGTACACCCTGGACAGGTCGCCAGTCTGTCGCAGGGCTAACACATATACACAGACAACCATTCGCACTCACATTCACAATGGGCAATGTAGAGTTTCCATTTTCCCACTAAGTGCATGTCTTTGGACTGTGGGAGGAAGCCGGAGGCCCCGGAGTTAACCCACGCAAACATGGGAGAACATGCAAACTCCATACAGAAAGACCCTGACCTGATGGTGGAATTGAACTCAGGATATCTTGCTGAGGCAACAGTGCTAACCACTGTGCCACCGTGCTGCCCCTTTTTCATTTACCGCAAAATTATATTTAGGCTTTAATCTTCTTCTTTTGTCCTCCACTTGTGCAATTTCTTCATGCTGAGGTATGCCAAGTTTTTTTAGCTAATGGTTATTTGGCAATCAACTTGGAACAAAAATAGTAACGAACTGTCGAAAGACACAATTTAAAATTAGTTTGTTGCTAAGTTGTCTGCTATATGTAGACACAACACTCCTTCATCCCTTGAGTTAGGTTTCTTGTTTATGCTTGAGTGATTCATAGGTCAGGCGGCACGGTGGAACAGTGGTTAGCACTGTTGCCTCACAGCAAGAAGGTCCTGAGTTCAATTCCACCATGCCGGGGTCTTTCTGTGTGGAGTTTGCATGTTCTCCCTGTGTTTGCGTGGGTTCTCTCCGGGAACTCCGGCTTCCTCCCACTGTCCAAAGACATGCCGTTTGTGGGGATAGGTTAATTGAAGACTCTATATTGCCCATAGGTGGGAATGCGGGAGTGACTGTGAGCGCGAATGGTTGTCTGTCTATATGTGTTAGCCCTGCGGCAGACTGGCGACCTGTCCAGGGTGTACCCCGCCTCTCGCCCTAAGACAGCTGGGATAGGCTCCAGCGCCCCCCGCGACCCTGAAAAAAGGATAAGCGGAAGCGAATGGATGGATGGATGGATGATTCATAGGTCAGTGTTAAGTGAAGTTAATAAAAAATTGGTCCACCCCAAGGATCGGATCCCCCAACACAAACAGAGTAATGTGGTGTATGATGTTAAGTGCCAGGAGGATTGCCAGGATTTATACATCGGGGAAACCAAACAACCTCTGGCTAAGCGGATGGCACAACAC
>VURO01006940.1:10793-27075 GCA_015108175.1 Pelvicachromis taeniatus
GTGATGTTTTGAAGAAGTAAAAAGGAGAGAGCAAAGGACAAGAACAGCAAGAAAACTACTCCCCTGACCCCCACTAAGCACCGCAGAACTCCATCAGCCAATCAGAGTCCGGCCCCTACCACTAACTCAATAATAGGATGCTAGTTTGTATGTGTTTGTTTCTCCTGAGAAAACACGGGGGGGAGAGGGGGGCCTCGGACTCGCCCGATCAGCACCGTCCAAGCGGCGGTCACATGACCGAGCCAGGGCCTTTACGCAAGGTCTGACCAATCGGTGACTCTCAGAATCTTGTATATTTTAATAATGCGTGTGACTGTGAGAGCGAGCTACGGACTCGGTCAATAATCACGGCGGTGCTGCTGCTCCACATTAGACGTGTGCGTGCAGTTAGTGTGCTTCAAGTACGGCAAGTTTGCATATGCGCGCGTGGGGTTGAGTCTGTGTGCGTGTGTGTGTGCGCACGCTTTGTGCGCGAGTGACTGTGCGTATGTGTGCGTTCTTTAGACTTGTCTTAAATACCAAAACACAAAATAGTGAGCGAATATCAAAAAAAGTGAGATTTTTTATCGCTATTGACACTTATAGATTATATATATGAATATCCAGTAAATAATTTCTAGATGTTTTTTTTTTCTGTTTTCTGTTGTTTTGTTTCACCCACTCTGTTTAAACTACACTTCTGTTGCTAGACATTTTTTTTTTTGTTTTTATCTATTTTTCTTTTTCAGAACGTAGAATGACCTTGTTTACCCCGCCCCCCACCCCCACCTCCCCTTTTGTATATTAATTTAATCCCTTTTTTTGTTAAATTTTTTCGGTGAACAGAGGTTGTTTCTCTCTTCCTCTCTTCCCTCTCTCATTCATTCCCTCCCTCCTCCTCCTCCTCCTTTCCCTCCTTCCCTCTAGGGTCTCTGAACTCTGTGTATATTTTTATAGCTCCTTGTACTATGCCGTAGTTTTGAAGTTTAGACCTCGTTTGTGGAAGTGTTGAGGTAGAACCATCTATGAAAGTTTTTCTTTTCCTTTCAAATGTTTTTTTTTTTTTTTTGAAAGTGAAAAGAAGTTAGGGGTGGGGTAGAGGTGGGGATGGTAGGGAAGAAGAATAAAGGAAGAACAGGGGCGAGAGAGAGAGAGGAGAGAGAGGAGAGCTGTCTGGGGTGGAGGAAAAATGCGGCGTCTGAATGCAGAAGTTTAAAAAAAAAGAAAGCTAGTGGGGAGGGGGGGAGGGAGGGAGACAAGGAAAGGAAGGAATTGCACACTAAAGACAAAGAGGCTGAGGGGAGAAGAGGACGGGAGAGGCAGGAGCGCGAGATGAAGGATCCCGAGGAAAGGAGGGATGGAAGAGTGGCTGGTGAAGCAGAGAAACCTCTTCTTTAAATGGAGAGTTTCCCGTACGCAGGTGACGGACCTACAGCCAAAAATGGATTTTTTGGAGGAGTTGAACTCTTAACCATGACAAAGAGAGATCTCATCACACACCCACACACACAAAAACACACCTACTGTGACTCTGCGCATTTTGGATTCGTTCCTCTTTTCCGCCAAAATTTGTGTTGAAATGCATCTCTGTGTATCACACACGCTCACGCACACACACACACGCAAAAGAAAATCCCACCTTGTTTCTCTCTGACACACTCTGACGCCCTCCCAACACAACCTAACACAAATTTCACACCTTTTAATGACTGTCACAAATGCCTCTTGATTGCATTGAATGGCGTACATTGTCTCTCACACCCGCTTGCACTCCCAACACACACACTTATACAAACACACGCGCTCAACAAAAATGCTGATTGCTTTCATATGACTCTGTGTTTCTGTGATTAAGACTGACCCAACGGACACGGGAGGGATGAACAGAGTGACTGTGTGTGTGTTTTCTCCTCCTCTGCTTTTAGATGCTCCCATGCGTTCACAAACACACTCACACTGTCTCTCTCTCTCTCTCTCTCTCACGCACAAACACACTAGTGCCCAGCACCTCGACCTCAGAGGGCAATAACATCGCTGTGTTCAGAGGTGCAATGTGTTCACATGTGCATACTAATAAAGCTATTTTGTGTTGCTCAAACATGCTTATGGCTTATGTGTATACTGAATGGCAGTGGAGAGCTTTTTTCCAACACACACATACACGCACACACACGCGCAAAGCCTCCAATGCTGTAGCCATGTTTTTCTGTGTGAAGCCAGTGTTTAATCTGGACCTTCAGACATTTCTCAGCCGTGTTTTGTACCTGACGTCATACAATGAGATACGTTTCACGCTTAAGTGTCACACTCGTCTTAAACTGACTTTGTTGGGCACACGAT
Source organism: Pelvicachromis taeniatus (assembly GCA_015108175.1). Lineage (NCBI taxonomy): Eukaryota > Metazoa > Chordata > Actinopteri > Cichliformes > Cichlidae > Pelvicachromis > Pelvicachromis taeniatus. The sequence goes on from VURO01006940.1 coordinate 13,113, forward strand.
GATGTTCGGATATGTTTCGGTTTTGTTTTTGTTTTTAACCAGGTGAGGAGTTTGTATTTGACTGTATCAAAATTGATGACAAAGATGAAATGACTCAAGTTCTTCTTTTTTGTACAACTGCCAACATGTGTTGTGTTTTTCTTTATGTACGCTGTTAAGTCAATGTCTGTTTAAAGTTGAAACATGCTCAGAATACCTAAAAGTATCCTCCAAGCCAAATGAAGTGTCTGTTACTCTCCCTTCAGCAGCTTCTGCAACTCATTGTTTTAGTTTTTTGTGTCCACGAGGGTGGGGGTGTGGGTGTGGGGGGGGGACTATACTTCGCGGACTTTTACGCCGTCGACTCGGATGAGGAAGCCGCCGGCCTGTTTTCAGCCCGCTGCGCTCCCTCTCAGCAGAATGTCAAGTATCTCTTGGACTTTTTTCTTCTTCTCCTTTTTGTTTTTTTTAATTATTATTGTTTGGTTTTCATGTCGATGTTATTTCAAAGTTGTGTCTCTGGCTCTCACCGTTTGTGTTTGACTGGTCGACTCGACGTGTTGGCTTTTCTAAAAAAACGAAAGAAAAGAGGAGAAAAAAACAACAACACGGACACAGCCGCCATTGGTTGTTTTGAAAAGAGAAAGAAGAAAACGCTGTTTCTATGGAACCGGGGAGAGAAAGGGGGAAAAATAATAATAATAAAAAAAATAAGCAGCCACTGCCTAGCTCCCTCACCTCTCCGCTGGTGAAAGTGTACGTGTGTGTGTGTGTGTGTAAATGTGTGTGTGTGTGTGTTTCTTTGTGCCAATAGCCAGCGAGCGGAGGCCACGGAGCGAGGTGGCTCTCATATGTGACGTGTTGAGACTTTGTATTTGGGACACCTCCATGTGAGAAGGGTTTTTTTTGTGTGTGTGCGTGTCCTCTCCTCCTCTTCTTCCTCTCGCCTCCTTTGCCCTCCTTGTCTTACTCATCACGCCAACCCCTGAGCCCCCTCCCTTTTCTTCCACATTCCCCTTGCCCCCCCCGCCCCGCCAACACACCTCTAAAGAGAGGAAAAAACTAGTACATTCCTGGTTTGGAAAAAAAAAAGGTTGAATAAAAAAAAACAAACAAAAATGTTTAAGCACCACTCTTTTTGTCCCATTGTGTGATTCATTATTGTGTGAGGGTCTGGCTGAGAGCTTTTGTTTGGCCTGTGTGTGTGTGTGTGTGTGTGTGAGAGAGAGAGAGTTCCTGAGGCCTGCTAACCCTGCCTGTAATAGAAGGTCTCTCCCCTTATCTCTGCTCTGGGCTTGTTTCAGCAGGGGCGCTTTCACTGCCTCTGCTAATAACACTGCCGTTTTAGACACACACACTCACATGTTCTCCCATCGGTGTTATCAACAAGTTATCAAACCCAGCTTCGTTAGTGTTGAGCGTTGCTTGGCAACGTATTGACAGAGCTGATTTCATTCTCCATCACTCCTCTGTATACCCCTCTTCCTCCTCCTCCTCTATTTCCCCCTGGCTCCTTCTCGCTCCGTGGAACATTTCTATGGCAACTGCTAGCGTCTTTCTCTCTCGTACAAAATTCGCTCCGTCCGGATGTGGGTTTGCGTCAGTGTGTGCGTTTTTAAGGCCCCTACAGGGCACGATGTGCCACCAGGGTGGCCTAAGTCTAGGTGACCAGGCAGCTGCCTTTGCCCTTTGATCTGTGATGTGTGTGAGTAGATTACACGCAATCCCACACACACACTTACTGACCCCACCTACACAAACACTACCTCACTGCCACACACCGACACTGATCCTGAAAGACACTTGTCATTGCCTCTGCCATGACAACCTGTCAGCGTAACTGAGGCCAAGTACAAAGAAGGTTTGGCAAGAAGTAAACATTGAGGCGATCTGCTAAGACTTCTTATCGATGGCACAGCTGCAGTCAGCGCCACATTTTGTCGCTTTCACTTCGCTCCGTTCATATGCAGTCCAGCAGGTAGTAATCTTATAAACCTTGAGGATAACCTGCTTGGAAACACAAATGGTGTTTACTGGGACTGATAAACAGAATTTAGAAGTGTTTTCAAATGAGACCTGGTTCAGCAGTTTCAGGGTTTGTTTTTCTTTGCTTTTTTTTAAATCCCCCAAATCCCCGTCATAGCACATTTTAGCAATAAGTCAGTGTTTTTGACTGTGATGCCTGATTTCGCCTCAGCTCAGGAACCAGACAACCTTTTTCAAACACACACACACACACACACACACACACACACACACACACACACTTGATCTACTTGTTGGGAAGAGCCAGCACCTGAGCTCAACTCAGAGCAATGCTGTCTAAAAGGCCACGATAAGTGAATACAGCAGTGTGAGGGTTTATTGAACCAATCTGTACTTGAAATCAATTACGGAACATACAAAACCTAACAACAGAGACACATTTGCTATTTACTATCTACTGTAAATGACCGTAAGAGAGTTTTGTTCTCCGTGTGGACACAAAATGATGCTACACAAGTGAATATAGGCAGAGGCAGGAAAACCCCCTGTTACTCTAGTTATTTGTAAAAAAAAAAAAAATGAATTTGACTTCACACAAACAGAAATTTGAAAAAAAAAAATATATAGAGGCTATACTGTGGGCACACACTGCTGTGTTTGAAGCTTCATAGCAAGGCTGTTACTTAGAGCCTAGACCACTTATATATACCACATGTAGCACCATTACAGCTGTGCTGCTATGTTGCCATAGCCTTAAAATCTGAAGTTTTGCCCGTGGTTTAGTCGATTAGTTCCACATGTAGACTTTGTGGATGGTTAGTAGGTATTTCTCATCTGAAGGAACCGACCGGGAAATGGCTAACACTAAAGAACACAGCGGCTGCCAACATATTGCTAACTTTAATACCAAACCAGTAGTAATAGCACTCCATGAATAGCTTACTGTTGTTGCTAATGCAGGGGAAACCAGCAGCAATATTCCCTTCAAAGAGGAACTAATGCTAATCTAATGGCTGTTAAGCTGTAATGAGTTTGCTCGCTTCTTTCCAGTCTGGTTTAAAGGAAGCCTGTTTAGACTATCGAGACTGCTATGGTCTCCTTATCATTACATGCTCATCATTACTCCTGCTAATCTGTTCTGCTCAATGCACACACAGATGAATATTAATGCCATGGAGGATGATAGCCGTGTGCGTGTGTGCTGCATGAACACACACAGACAGATGCAGACAGGCACTAAAAGTTCGAACGACGCAGGCGCGCGTACAGAAACGGCGAACACGCGCAGTCTTGCGTGCTCTCCGTGTGTTGCCAAGTGAGACGGCTGAGCCTCCTCTTCGGCTCCGTGCAGGGAAGAAAGCTGGAAGCGTCACACACACAGGAACACACAAGCCTCCTTGCCTGTTACTTTATCACAGCAGCAGAAGGAAGGAAAGAGAAAAGAATCAGTTTTAAGTGAAATCAATAGACAGATAATCCCCTAAATTAGATTTTGAAAAGCTTCGCTGCTGATGCACAACTTAAAACCCGAGGATTGGCCCACTTGACTTACCAACGAAACAATCCTCGAGTAAGACGCATTTACCATGGGAATGAGTGAAGGTCAAGGATAAGAGTAGAGTCGGAGAGAAGTGGGGATAGAGAAATACTTTAAATCAAAGAAATATACCAAGGAATCTGCATACCGAATCAGGGTAAAAAAAGAAAGTGCTGTGATTACAATGTCACTGTGATTAATGTAGTGTAGCACCTTAGCACCCGGAGGAGGAGAGCTGCACAGAGTGCAGGGATGGTTTGCACCTGACAGACCCGAAATGTCACGTCATGATTAGAAAAGAGACGAAGGGTTAAAAGGTCAAGCTGTTTGATTGGATGCAAAAGCTTTTCTGCGTGTGGCCTGATCTGGAGGCGGATAGAAAGCTCCAGTGGAGAGTAATTAAACCTCAGCCAAAGAGGAATTATCAGTACAAAATCCATGATTTTACAGTACTGATGCCGGCAGTTTCTCCTCGGTGCCTCAGGACTCCTCTCAGTGCCCCTCTCCCTCCTTCCACAGCTCTCTCTGTCAGAGACACTCTGACTCAGTGTCTCTCCCCTTTTGCCACCTGAATCCTACTCATCTTTTGTCCCCCCCTCCTCCTCTGTCTGCCCCTACCCCCTCCTATCTTTCACTTTCTATAACATTCCCTGCGTCTCAGAGTGGGAAAAATGTTACAGTTAATAACAGGCCTGATGACAAGTGCAGCTGCAATCTGTAAATGCAGAGCTGATGGAAAGAATGAGAGAGGGAAGCAGGGAAACGGTTAGAAAATAGCTTGGTTGCACAGTGGGGGGACGTGTTGTACACATTATGTGTTTGGCTGGAGGATATAACAGCATTAATTTCAGATGATTAACTTGTTAATATTCCTGAGTGGATAGAGCCACTGCATCCTTTGTTGTCGCAGACGAGCTAAAGTTTTGTAATGCCTCAGCTTGTCACGCAAACAGCTCCCCCGATGTCCCCCACCACCTCCACTACAGACACACACCATTATGCATACACACAACTGAAGGCCGCAGGAAATAAAGTAGGTTGTGTTCAATTAAAAAAGCTTTGCCTCTAAATTTGATCCCCAGCTGCTTTAGAAGGATCCCATCATTATGTCTGAATACTTATTATTTTTCTCTCTCCGTGCAAATTGTTTTAAGACAAGCATAATCTTCTGTTCTACAGAGTAATGGTATCAAAGTGACAGTTTGGTAAACATCTCGCACGAGCAGCAATTGTCCAGTTATAATTTGCGGGTACTCAGCATGGTATGCTTGTCAAGTTTAGTATTCCTTTGATGTGCACAAGGCTGTAGTAAGAGAGCTTTGGAGTTTCAAAAAGGATTAGATTACTTCCAAATTTTACTTTGAAGGAATGAAAATAATAAGAATGGCAACAGTTGAAAATCATCCATACTACATCCACAAACTGCAAATCTCTGTGGCCTTTAGCTTTTCCTCCTGTCTGGTGTCTTACCAGTTAGAGTCCTTACATGTAAAGTCATCTCCACACCCCTACCTTTCCTTCTCTCTCACTACCTCCGAATATGCCTTCCCCCTCTTCTTTTGGCTTCACTAGGGAGGTGCACGTCAATATAAGGGCTCATGAATGTCAGCAAATTGCTGCTAATAGATTGCTGAAGCTGTTGGAATGGATGTGAGGGAATGCACAAAACTATAAAATGTTTACCACTGAAAAAAACATGACAACAACAAAGACCGCAGACCCAGGAGGAAAAAAAGTCCAGGCATTTTATCTGTTTCTACCGCCTGGCATTTCACATAAAACACAGGGACACAACCACAAGGTAATTAATACGTAATGCACCACACACAACTATAAATGCCAGCGATGATGTTGGCCTCTTTCGTAGCCTCTACAAAGATTCACTGCAGAAGTCTAGATGAGGCTTAGCAGTAGTACAATTTCCACCGGCACCTTGCTGGTCAACAGCACCAGCATCATTGTTAACTTGGGCCTCGACCAATCTCTTATGGAAATCTAATTCTTAACAAGCCGCATATTTGAGTTGGCAAAGATTTTACGTTGAATACCCTTCCTGAAGCAACCCATTTACCTGGGTTTGAGACTGACACTAGGAGTGCACTGACTTGTGAACCCATAGTGGTTGGATTCAGCCATTTGTGGCTTTGTTTAACACTTCCTTTTATCTACCTTCATAAAAAGTGTTAAAGTTTTTGTTAAAATTCTTCTTTAAAACTATAATCTCTACTGAAAGCCTAATCAGCTTATTAACTCTCCACAGTAACATTAAATTGCTGTTTTTTTTTATTTGATTACAACAAATGATAGTAATTCATAATGTCCTATTTACATTAGTTTAATATCTTTATAAAGGAAATATTAATGATTGTGTTTTAATTCAACAAATGATACTGTAAAAGTGCCTCACAAATGAGACGTAGAGGCTTTTATAGTCATCCACTCGCACAAGAACAGTACACCGTTCTAACAAAGCAACATACTGTAAGCAAATGCATTCCACTCTTTCATCCAGACACTGAGAGCAGACAAACACCACAGAAACCGCATTGTCAAAGAAATTCCGATCTCAAAAAACAGCCCTTACATACTGGTGAATCACGGCCAAAGTTTATTTCCTAAACACCTTTCCGTTGTTTCATCTCCTTCTTTTCTATATTTCAGCAGTCTCACTTCTATATTTCAATTCAAATAAAACTACTGGCACATGAAGTTCAGTGCAAATTTGAAGAAATGCCCTCGCTGTCTGACAAAGAAGCTGTGTTACTGGCATCAGGGTGGTCTTGTGGTCAGAGCGCCCCACAGCTGAAAGATTGAGAACTCTTTGTTCACAAACATCTACCCTGGTGAAGTGTCCTCGAGCAAGACACTGGAACCTGGAGAGACTTACAGTTTGTGCACGTAGGAAACTACACAAAATGACCAAATCTGAAGGTACATAGGTATTTCTATGAGTTGTGACAGCTGGTTTCTTTCACAGTGTTACATGACTATTGCACAATCCTGTGAGCTGCTAGTTGGTCTAACAGCCTCACACACTGGTGTTGTTGTACTCTTTAAAAGGAGGAAATTTATAAGAAAGGACACAACGCCCAAGGTGCTGCCAGTCAAGTAGTGATGAAACAATCACTGCGTGTTGAGCACAGTTAAGATTTAATATACAAAAATAAACATTTGTATTGCTAGAGGCACGTTATCATAAAACAATGACTATAACTGGAAGGTATCTCATTAAAATAAAAGTCCTTCAAAGCTAACACAACTGACCGCCTTACTGTCATTTTTCCTCCATACAAATAATGTTTCATATATTATCTAACTTCTTATTACTGGTAGATGGATAATACGGTGGCCCTGAGAGTTCAAATGTATTGCAACTTATGAAAGAATCCAGCAAATAGAAAAATGCTGCAAAAGCTCACAAAACAACAATGGAAGTTCACTATAATCAACAGTGTGGTGCTTGTGTTTTTCTAATTGTAGTAAATTTGACCTATCAGAGCCACCTTACAGCACAAAAGTGAACTAAAAAAACTAAAGAAATACTACTCCACTTTAGTATGGAAATGCTACGTATCCCAGAACCCAGCCACATGGCTGCCGTTCCCTGAGCCTGGTTCGGCTGGAGGTTTCTTCCTGTCAAATGGGAGTTTTTCTTTCCCACTGTTGAATTGAATCGAAAAGTTGGCGGTAAATATCCAAGAACTCGGTACAGGACAACTTAGAACAAAAGTTACACTTCCCTATTTTCGTATGGGGTGGCTGTAGCTCAGGTGTCATCTCCTCACCGGAAGGTTGGTGGTTTGATCCCAGGCTCCGCCAGTCTACATGCCAAGTATCCTTGGGCAAGATACTAACCCCATGTTTGCCTACTGGTGATGGTCAGAGGGCCCGGTGGCGCCAGTGTCCGGCAGCCTCGCCTCTGTCAGTGCACCCCAGGGCAGCTGTGGCTACAATGTAGCTTGCCATCACCAGTGTGTGAATGGGTGAATGACTGATTGTAGTGTAAAGTGCTTTGGGCTTCTTAGGCACTAAGAAAAGTGCTATACAAATGCAGGCCATGTATATTTGTTCCCCAAATGCCCCCCAAACCCCCGCAACCACCTACCCAAAAAGTAAATGGCAAAAAGAATCATAATTAATTGTTCCTTTCACTGTAAGACCTACATCAGTGACAGTCTGAGAAGCAATGGAAAAAGGTTTTCCATCTTAGAATCTTTAATCAGATCAGAGCAAGCTCCAGTTATGTCGAGGCTTTAGGGTGTAAGGGTGCCAGACTCGCTGGATTAGTCTTAACAGCTGAAGCACGCAATTTGCTCTTGCAATTGGTGATGAAGGGGGCTTTTTGGACGAGCTGTGCTCATCATCTAGGGCTTGTTTGTGCTACAACTTGCATAAATTGTGAAGACTGAGATGGAGAAAAAAAGCCTTCAAGTATAGTTCAACCAAGTGAAGCAGAGAAAATATGCAGATAGCCCTCACAAAGCATTCTTGGTGATTCTGGATGTGAATCTTTACCAGCTGGGTTCAGTGTTCAGTAGCGCAAACTGACGTCTTCCTACAGAGGAGGAAGAAAAGACAGTTTCCCCTACTAGGATCATTAGCTGACTCTGTAGTTACCCTATTTCACTTTGAATATCTCTGGAATTTATTGGGAATGTGCTGGAACTTACGCGCTGTAAAGCCAAACTAATTAACAATGAAAGACTTGCTGTGTTTTTGCAAAGAAGGGGGCAACAGGCAAGATACAGAACGGTTTTCATCACACCAATTTGTGCATGTCACACCTATTTCGAGTCTTTAATGCATCATCATTGCCGCGAGGAAGTGTGTGCATAACAAGATGAGAGGTTGCATGAAGAGCTGGGAAGTTTTTCATGTTAAGTTCAAAGTTTAGGACTAACCACAGGGAGGCGGATTTCTACCTGCACACATTTCCACGATCAAATTGTGTCATGAGACCTTTCTCTAAATGATGCCTGGGCAGAGTTCAAAGCAAATCCTGTTCAAAGGAAATCTGATTTAATTTTCACTCAGTCAAGTCTAAATGTGATCATGCCAAAGTCATCCTGGTTAGCACCACACCCTTTGAGATGCTCAAGCAGGCGAGCTTTTGGATCCCTAAAGACACTTTTCAATCCATCAAGAAGGATTTCACACCACTTGTGCTGTGGCAGCCTCCCATTTGCTTTTGCAGGTAGCAGCAGTCAGTGAGAGAGTTGAATATTTTTTTTTTCAAAATGTCTGTCTCTCTCTCTCTCTCCGTCTTCACAGTTCTCTGACTCATTCCCCGATTTTGGAGCTTACAGTCTTTGGACACCAACTGTAATCCAGCGGCAGGTGTTTTGAAAGATGTTAAATCTAATATACTTTACTTCCAGCAACATCCCACTGGTTTTTCGATATTAAAGATATCAATCATCCTGTGACACTTTGTGGCAATTTAAAGAAGGTTAATGTGACATTCTCGAATGACCGCAGTTACTATCAGTAGGAATACCACAATCCTGTCTTTTTGTGACTAAAAAAACGCACATGCAAGAGTTTCTGATGAAAACTGATGAACAGATCCCAGATGACAGCACCTAAATCTGAGAATTAAGTAGAGATTACTTTCCTTGAATCTTGGAAAAAACTTTTAAGTTTGGTGAAGGACGTGTGTATAAAAAGAGATTGAAAGGCCTCGTTCATGGGTATGGATGTGATTCTTGACTAGCCACTGATGTGACACACCTGGGGTGTCAGATAGATCAGCAGTCAGGCTGCTGAGTCATAGTAAGAGGATCCCAAAGAACGAATAGCTTGATTTGCTGTTTTAAAATGTAGAACCATTTGAACACTAAGCTATCTAACCTTTCACCCATAACAAATTCTAAACAAAGTGCAGGCTGGACAAAGGCAAAACAGTCCAACCAGACGAAACTGCTACCGTCACCACAGGGGGAAAATCCAACCCTGTTCTTGAGGAAGAAGCAGAAACCATCACGAGACAGTCTGTGGTTGAAACTTCCCAAAGCATCTCATGTTTCACTGCAGAACTGGAAAGAAAACTTGTTTGGTCTCTCAATAACGCACAACAGTCCTGTGCAAAAGTCTTGACCACCTCTCATTTCTTTATATTTTGCTTGGAAAATGTGAAATAAGTGCAAAGACTTATGAAACGTGCTGACAGAAATAAAAATACATCATGTGAGGTGGGAACAGAGTTTGTACAATTTTGATGTGTGAAAGTGACCACCTTTATTCTTCAACACGGTCTTAGGAAGCTTTCTCGTCATTTCTTTAACCAGTCTTCAGGAATAGCTCTCCTCGTTTCTTCAAGGGCATTCAAATCACTTCTTTGCTTATTGGTTTCCTTTTGTTACATTATCCATCAAGATCATGCCACACTAGTTCGATAATGTCAATCTGGAAACCTGAAAATCTGGAAAGGATTAAAGTAGTTCTGAAGGTCGTCCAACCCAGTATTGGTATAGTGTACCGAATAATCTCTGGAAACATTCCTCTTAGAATTAGGTTCATATTTTGACATGACAGCATCACAGTTACCTATTGGTCACATGGTGTGAGTCTTTCAGTGGCCCGCAAGACAAAGGTGCTCTGTTGGACAGAGATCAGGTGAATGTGGAGGGCATTTGAGCACATTGAACTCATTGTCATGTTCAAGAAACCAGTTTGAGATGATATGAGATTTGAGATGTGGTGCGTGTTCCTGCTGAAGATGTTCAAGCTGTGTCCACTTAGGGATCAACGTGGACATCAGAAAACATTTTCCTGACAGGACTGGCAGTCAGTGGTCTTCTGTTGCTTTAGTGCATCTGTTTTCAGGTTTGACATGTTTTTTTTTTTTTTATCACAGACGCTTTACTTCACACCTTGTTTGTAACTATTGGTTATATGACTTGCTGTTGCCTTCCTAGCAGCTCTATGCAGTAGCCAGTTCTCCCAGAGAACCTAAGTGTATTTAATGTGTTGTGGTAGCTGAAAAAGTTCAAATATAACAATAATAAGTCCAGTTTGCTGCGACAGACTGGAAAATCTGTCCAGGGTATACTCCGCCTTTCGCCCCAAGACAGCTTGGATAGGCTCCAGTGCCCCCCGCGACCCTGAAAAGGATAAGCGGAAGTGAATGGATGGATGGATGGATGGAAGTCCAGTTTGATTCTGGCATATGCAGACTATTCATGAAGCAAATGGCTAAAGGTGTCTTTTTACTGTCTATACCCTTTAGCACTTTCAGTGTAGGTGACCAAAAAAATATCAGGGTGAATTGTTATTTTTAAAACTGTTGTATCCTCAGTTTTTGGACCCGGAACAATTCTGTTTTCAGCTGAGCTTGTTTAACATGAGTAAGTTAACACCTCGACTAAAGATGTGCAAACTCTCATCTGGCCTGGAACATCCCATACCAGAAACTCAAGAAAAAACAAGAAACTCCAACTTACCCCAAAATTAAAAACTTGACACTAATCAATGTCAGTATGAATAACTGAGTGTTTTTTTAATATAGCAACTACAGCATGTTATAGATCCTAATGGGCAGACATCCATCCTATTCCAATATCTGATTGTTCCATAAGTTTAATGGTCTTGCAAACACAGGTCACCATCAAAATTAACCAATTACTAATGCATTTGTGCAAGATAATGTAAATGATAAGTCTCAATCTTTTCGTTACGCTAAACAATTTTCAGCAGAATCAAAATGGATGTACTTCATTCATATTCATGTGTAGTGGTAAGTATTACGTTCTGATGATTGTAAAAGAGACAGAATTTGATCACCAGTGATCGTGCATGTGACACGATCGGGAAGATTTCGGCTAGTTCGGAAGTTGATACAGTGTTCACCAAACTGAAACACAAATGCCTTTTTGGTGGAACAAGTACTCTGTGCTGACAAACAGCCTGTTGTAAAATCTGCCATGTTTACCGAATCCAGAGTCTGTATGTGTGTCATGTTTCAATTAAGTCATCCAGTGTGTGGCCTTTTATTCTTTGTAGAAGGACCACACACGTCACAAAAATAAGAAAAAATAAAATAAATGTTAAAAAAAGAATAAATAAAAATTAAATAAAAACTAAGACTGTCTGCTACTGCTCTCATGTCTGGTGTAGCTAATGCCATTCATTATAGGGTGCAGTAATTTCTTCTTAGAAAGCTTCTCCCGGTGAGCTGTGACAGCGAGTCTGTATGCACCATGTGAGGATAATTTTATTATGTTCTTTTTTCAATTGTGTGTGTGTGTGTGTCTGTTTGGGGGGGTTTCCAGTTGCGGCACGTCAAAATATTTGCTGTAGAAGAAAATTCATCGGTGCAAGTTACACCATGGTGGTTTCCTGCTGAAGCTCCTGACCATTTTCCGGTGGTCGGACAAACGTTTGGAAAAAATCTTCCCACCTCTCCGTATTTATCCGCTTGAGTTGCAGTCAGACAGAAATCTCCATCTCATCTTATCAGAGGCGGATGACATGGCAGGCTGCTATCTGTTCTTCAACAAAAAGGCCAGTATTATCAGTCCCACTTAAAACACACACCCAGCGGTGGAGGATTTTGTCCGGTAGCCAAGAGCAGATCCAGCATGTTGGTCATCATAAATACAAAGAAGCCACGGCCAAGGCTCCTTTCTGGTAAATGGCTGTAACCAACCGTTTGTGTTTACATCTGCTGCAGCCAAAGAGAGTAAACAGAGTGTGAGAAAGAAGTACAACAACTGCTATTCCAAACGGTGTAAGACAAGCCAAAAAACCAGCCATCACCCCCACCCCCTCCTCCAACCCTCACTAAACCATCAAAATACCCCCCGCACCCCAAACTCGAACTCCCTCTGCCCACTGCAGAAAGGGAGGCAAGTGAATGAGTCACCCTCTCCGTCTCTCCCCTTTTCTCCCTCTCCCCATCTCTTTATTGAGGCAGCTGCACCCTTTGACCTTTACGCCTGTGGAATGTGTGTGCGTGGACCAGCGGCTGTGAGGGCCGATGGTGAAGGGGGGGAGTAAAAGGGTGAAGGCGGGAGGGGAGGAGAGGAGGGGCTGGAGTTGGTGAATTTAAGAGATGGAGGGAGGAGGGGAGAAGTCGCTTTTTCTCCCTACTACAAAAGCTGTCAGGGGGAACAATAAGCATGGAGAATGGTGTGTGTCCAGGGAGGCACTGAGCCGTGTTAGTGTGTGAACCGGGCAGAGAGGGCATAAGAAAGAGGGAGATAGAGAGGAAGATAGAAGAAGGGGAAGACAAATGATAGAAATTGAAATTGCGCAAGGGGAGTATGGAGGGGAAAGGAAGACGATAAGGGATGGAAAGACACACAGGGGTGAAAGAGTCTGGGAGTGAGAACGATGTGAGAGTTCGACACAAGAGTGGAGAGGGGTATTTGTTTTGTCTACCAGCGCGCTTAAATACTGAACTTCCGTTGCCAAAGGAAACAGAACACAAGGCCCAGTACTGGGACATGTGTGTGCATTTCAGTGTGTGTGTGGTCAGCATACCAAAGGGCCCCTGCTCCGCCTCACTGTACCAATGACAACTTATGGTTAGCGCTTTACATTCACAGAGGCCTCATTAAGTTTATCTCAGCGAGTGTGTCATCGTGCATGCGTGCCCTGCATTCAAACCGCTCACATTTTAGACTACACACCGAGCAGCTGGCTGCAGACAAAGGTGTTCGCCGTGCTTTGTTTCAATGATGCGGGTGTACGTGAGTGCGTGTGAGTGTTTGAACAGTTGCAGGGGCGGAAGAGAGCGGGGGTGTGGGTAGTTGAGTGGAGATTTTGAATGTGTTGTGTGTGTGTGTGTGTGTGTGTGAGAGTGTGTGTGTGTGTGTGTCCGTGTGTGTGTGGATCGGGTAGTGGTGGTGGGAGTTCCATAGTAGGGTGTTTTGCTTTGAAAGCAAACTAGGGGGACGGTGAGCCCCCACCACTGCTAACACGCACGCACACACAAACACACGCACATTCACACACACGGTAAAAGTATTGATTTTCTAGCTGGTGTGTGAGGTGTGGTAAGTGGTCGGTAATAGCAGGAGAAGAGCGTTGTGAAGTGGTGCAGGTTAAGAAGTTTGGCTGCTGGGTAGACTTTTTATCTCTGGGATGGGGGCAGTGTTGATGGGATGAGATGGGTGGGGGTCAAAAAACACTCCAATGTCTCTAAATGGAGAAGAGAGGTGTGAAAATCACTAAAACCACTGAAATAAAGCATCTACAAAGGCACCGTTTATTATACACACACGCACGCACGCACGCACGCACGCACGCACACACACACACACACACACACACACAGACAAAGTGCATGTATGACTGATGCTGGAAAAACAGGTAATGTGTGTACTGTTAACCCTCACTTTGAGTAATCTGCATGATCGTATTCCACACACACACACACACACACACACACACACACACACACACACACACACACACACACACACACACACACACACACACACACACTGGATTGGTTGG
>VURO01006943.1:4918-34595 GCA_015108175.1 Pelvicachromis taeniatus
CACAAAGAGCCCTCAATCCAGTGGGGTTCGAGGAAAAGCAAAAAAAAAAAAAAAGATAAAAACAGGAAAAAAGCAAAGGAAAAAGACTAAGAAACCCAAGTACAGGCTTTCGGAAATGACATCATTGTTTTTTCAGTGAATGATGTGGCTGAAGTTACAGCACTGTCTCTATCACAGGGTACCAAACATTTAAGGCTGCACATAGACTCCAGTCAAATTCATGCAAGTCTACACCCTCAAACAAACAGAGCAATAGTCTATTATAACCAAACACACACACTGTAGGTAAAAAACAAAACAAAACACAAACGAATGCAAGGGTAGAATAGAATAGAATAGAATAATCCTTTAATTGTCCCACAGGGGGAAATTAGGTTGTACCAGCAGCAAGAGACGCCAATATGGCAATATACACTAACAGAACAAGACACAGAACAGAAACATAATGTTTTACAGAAAAGGAATATTTACAGAATGTAACAGAGGAAAAAAATAAGCATGCAATTCAATATTAAACACTCTTCCATAAAAAATGTCCAGTTTATGGTGTCATTTCCAGAGTCTGTTCTTTGGAGACTGATGTATTTCTGTCCTCTTATCCAAACAGCAAGCACCATTCAATGCAAACCAAACATTAAAGTGCTTCCTGTGTCACGCCCAATCACTTCCTGGTGCCGATCACCCTGGTCTGATCACCCCTGCTGGGTTGTCTGCTCCAGCCAACCCAACCAAGAAGTCTCAAAATCTATTTTTACATTTACTGTATAAAAAACACAGACCTGTACTATAAATACTGACATACTGCAGAGAAAACTGTGTCCACAAGACTTTTATGTGACTTTGATTACATGCTTGGTACACATTTTGAATGGGTTTTACAAGGAGTGGACCAAAAAGCTCCCCATCCTTTCTCAGCCAATGCAAAATCAGAAACTAGCCGCTCCATCTGCTACCTTTTACATATTAACCACAAATAGGAGGCTTCACAGTGAAGGGGTTAAATAGCAGACCGACAATAATTACATAAAGAGTATTAGACACACTAATGATTGTAGACAGAACAGGACAAGTGAAACCTGCAAGGAAATTCTCTATAACTTAAATGCCTGTAGTCATGATCTTACGTTTACATTTGTACTTTCAGAATTGCTGATTTAAAGCTCAGCCACATGGACACTAAAGCCACTTCCAGATCCCATCTAGTGTAAGAAAAAACATTCAACTGGTATTCAACTTCACTTTCATCAGAACCCCTTCTGTTTCTGCTGACTTCCTGATCTGATATGTTCAAAGTCCAGGACTGCGCTGAAGCAATGCACCTGTGCCAATAAACATAAAAGCATAAAAATCAGCACATATGTTGGCAGCGCATGCCAACATATGTGCAGGCATGGTCACATACAGATAAAAACAATAAAGTTCAAAAGTCCTCTTTCTTCTTGATTATTACCCAAACATCTGCGACATAGCAAATCTTGGTTAATTGATTCGTTTCATATGGACGCACAAAATGTCTCTGTCTAGACGCGTCTTAGTGCCTGAGTGTGTGGGCGCAGGGACGATCCATTTGGGATTTACTGAAGTCTGAATCGGGAAAGAGACGGGCAGCAGAAGCAAATCCTTTTTATTTCCAGGCTGCCCTCTCCACTCACTCTCTCAACAACAAACACAAAATGCTCTCTTAATGGGGCTTTGACCTTCCCAGTGGGAAAGGGCTTTTGAATGCAGGAGCTATAATAGGGGGACGAGTGTGTATGGGCTGAGAGCAGAGTGGGATCAGTGATGCACACTGAGCTATCAGACGTAAACCCTTCAAGCCGTCAACTACTCAATCCCTCTTCTATCCAAAGCCTCACTTCCCCTCTCTGTGGCATTCTTTCACCTTCCACCCCACTCTTTCCATTTCTATACATCTTTTATTGCCACTTTCCCTCTCTCCTCTTTGGATGTCATAGTAAAAAAGAGGGTCTCTTTTGAGTTTACTGACACTGAAACCCCATTTAAAGCATTTTTGTCATAACATTTTTGTCAACCCTGAGATGTGCAGTTTTACCTCGGGCCTTTAGCAAAGCACGTCAAACGTATCTTGCATCAGCTGCGCATTTTCAATATGCCTATGTGCAAATGTCATATCCTCTTGTTAAGAGACGCTGCGCCGACCTTTGACTTTTTCCTATTAGACGGAAGCTGTGGCAACAAGTTCAAAGGGCTGTAGCACACACCCGAGACCTTTCTAGCATTACTGGTTTATGAAGAATTAAATTTTTTTGTGTGTATACGCGTGCGCCTGTGCAACTGTGCATTCTTGCACTGACATCTAGAACTCTGACACTTCACTCTAAGTGATAAAAAACATTCACTAAACACTTTGAGCCAACACTCAGAGCCCCTGCATCACAAAAAAAGAATGTAATGCACCCAAATTAGACAAAGCACAATGCAGCTTCTGTTGTTACAGTGAAACTCGCCCCTCTATGTCCCCAACACACATCTGCAAAATCATTAACAGATGTCTAGAGAACCTCCTTCGGCCAGCCTATCGCAAACACACGCTCTACCTCACTATATTATTCCATTTTCTCAGTTACCATGTCTGGCTCCACTTCTCTCCATCTCCCCTGCTCACATGCTTAAAAACACTCAGACCGCAAACACATGCAGACACACTGGGAGAAAAACATAAAGTTGAAGAAAAGCTTGCTAACTCGCTCATTCAAACTTCAAGAAAAACATTCAATCTTTCTTATGTATTCTGTCTTTTTCTGCAGCAATCACTTTATTGTGACAAATCTGGTTAAAACAAAAATACATTCAGATGAAGAAAAGATAAAAGACAAAATCTTATTTTGTTCTTTTACATCGATGTGTTTGTTGAACACACCAAGCTTTTCCAAGCTCATTAAGCTGCACACCTCCACGGGGAAAAGAACAGCAAGGGAACCCTGCATCATTACCCACAGCCGGCCCTTCATCAGCTGTGCTGAATATAATTATCACCTCATAATTGGTGGTCCACATTTTCCCAGGCTAAACAGAAAGAGCAAAAGGTGTGCCAGGGAAAGCACTTGCCAGTCTGTAAAGCTGGAAGAGGCAGAATTTGGTGGAGTAAGAGAAAAACTGGATGCAGTCCACTGTGAGACACAACTCACTCAGGAATTTACAGTTGGTCTCATAAAGCAAATGAAAAGCAGAACTCGAAAACAGCAGGCATAGTCATCTGAAGTCAAACACTGGGAGGAAGAAAGACGAGCGGCAGTGAAAAGCTCTGAATGTACTGGTAGACAACAGGCAGAGGAGCTGAGATCCTGAGAGAAACAGAACAACACATAATGTTTGTTCATTTTTAGCTATCATTAATAATGAAGTATTGCTTATTTAACACCTGCATATTCATGCTTTCCTATCGCCGCTTTTAAATACATCGCTACTTGGATGCAGGATCAGAGGAAAAGGGCTGAAGTAAATGGCGTGTGGTTTTCAGAGTAAAGTGATAATGTCTATTAGGGCTTATAGGATTAGTCTTGGTTGCAGATGAACTCTGGAATGCGTAGAGAGTGTGGTTATTCTAGTCAATCAGTACAAATCCACAGGGCATTAGTCTACTGACAGATCAAGAGGTTTGTGAACGGGCGCTGCTGGTATAGGCTGGAACAAAGTCGTCCCGTTTGGGCCAAAACTGATGGAGTTCTGCCACAGACTACCTCACAACCAGAATGTGGCTTAGTTACACTGGCACTGGATTAATTGTGTGTAAGACTGAGAGTGAAAGAAGGCGCAAGGATGCAAGGCAAAGGCATGGGCTATTAACCACCGTAGCAGCTGTGCTGGCGCTTGTGAAACCACACATTCATCACTCTTTGACTAAGTTAAATTATGCTCTTGTACATTTGTGTGTAAGTGCATGCATGGTGGGTGTAGAGAGGCGTAATTGGGCAAAATGTGCACAAATCGTTTCAAATCCATATCACTCCAAAAGCTTACAATAAAGAGAACAAATGGAGGGGAAAGGGTAAACGAATCCCAGCGTCAACAAAAAATCAAATAGTTTGGAGCCAAATGATCCTGAATGAATGTGTAAACAAAGTTGCGTTTCCATCAGACATTTGAGTGAACTCTGAGCTGCTGCTGCTGCTGCTGCTGCTGCTGCTGGCCTCTCACTTCATGTTCCAATGTTAAATTAGCACTCCAACCACCGAGTCTTTCCGGGGGACATGAGGCGAAGGATTGAAGGAGAATGACAGATGGCATGAAAGAGGAAGGACAGAGATGTCATGAAAGGTCGTTGCTTGTTTTACTTTAGTTTCTTAGGCATTTGGCTCTTTTTTACTATTAGCATGAAGGGTCGACATTCACAGTCTGGCTGTTAGGCTTTCTCATGGGGCGACGCACACCAAAGGCAAGAGTCTGTTCTTCTGTGCAAGGAGGCAACTAACCAGCCAAACAAGTCACTTTATCTGAGCACTCTGCACACGTGCAACGACGGTGAGTACCAACCAGGGAAAACTCAATTTATCTGAACAATAAAACATCAGGCTAAGTGTGTGGTGCTGTATTATTATTTTGAGCATCTGAACACTCTCAAAAGGTGCTTTGTATTCATTTGCAGAGGGCTCACTTTGAAGTTCTTATAGAAGATTTGTATGTTCACTTTTGTTTTTCTGAATGCTGAATGCTTTCTTTTTCTATGTCTAGTCTGAAGTGAAATGTGAAAACTCTCCTGCATCTGCACTTGCCACACTCCTATTATTGTACATTATTGCACCCACAGCACTATTGGAAAATAATAACCCTGACCTTTCCAGAATTTTGGCATTGACTATGAGCAGAGATATTGCTGCTTGTAACAAAGTGCTGCATGTGTTTGGATAGTATAGGAGATGATTGTGTGTTATAAAAACAGGCTAATTAAGGACATTTAGCAGGAACAACATATATGAAAGTAACACAAAGGGTCTGAGTTGAATGCAAAGAAAAGAAAATAATAACTCAGTTGTAATTTTTATGCATACACAAAATAAAATAAGTAAAAAAAAAAAAAGCTATCCACTTTAACAGATGGAGTTTTTCAGTTTCTCACGAAATTTAGAGGTTCAAATGATCAAGCCATTGGTACTGCTGGCAGTGGGATATTTGATTGTTAAAGCTCCAAAACAGGTGAGGATGTTAAAATATGTTATAATCATCTGTCAAAATGTAATACCTTGAATTTTCACTGCAAGTTTTATTAGTGAGTAAAAACTGATTTTGTTATGAAGGAATCTTAGTGCCTCATTATTAAAAAAAACAAAACATTATTGATCATTTTGAAAATAAAGTTGAAATTTCAAGATTAAAGTCAAAATAATATTTTGAGAATAAAGCTGAAATTCTATTACAAAAGTGAAGGTTTGCATGTGAAGATTAAAAATGTTGTTTCAAGACAAACTGCCACAGCTGCTTTTCCCTCTATAATATGCCTAATGTATATGAAATGGTGAAATCTTACTTTAGAAACAGTTTTAGTTACAAGGAAATTGTTTCTCTTTTAGCACATAAGCGCAGTGTGGTGACAAGTATAGGGAAGTTGAAAGGATGGTGCAGAAAGCTGCATCTGTCAGAAGGAAAAACGACAAAATCTTGGAAGAGTTGGCTGGATTTATACAAAATGAAATGTCCGGCAGTGGACAGGTGCAAAGATTTTGGTGGTCACACCCTCATGCAATGAATAAGATATATGTTGTATCACAAGACACAATGCTGATCAGTTTGTTTCACTAAGTAATTTACACATTTTGGAGAGGGTATAAGAGCTGGGGCAGTTATAGTGACAACTATAATTCCACATTTAAACTTCATTCTCAAAATAGTGTTTTGATAATCAGTAATGTAGTGTAATAATAATAATAATAATAATAATAATAATAATAATAATAAACAGCAAAAAACAATCTGTTTAATTTGAAATGCATGATATAAAGAATTAGGAGATATATTAGTGACAAGGAGAAATAAACACCTCTTTGTAATGGATTTTGGTATCATCTTGCCAATTATCACATAATGTACTATATAGCCAGTGTAATATCCCTTTTACAATCTGCAAGGCAACTGGGAAGTTTCTTATAATTCCTGTAAACCAGCTTTACTTGCAATATTTCTGCCAATTATATAACTGTGACCTATATTTGACAGACCAAAAGTAATTTCTCTGTCAGATCTGCAGTTTTACAGCCTGATTCGACACTTTCAAACACAACTTGTGCACAGATGGTTAACTGGGAGAGTGCTACAAACTTTTCTAAGCAACCGGGGCCGATAGATGACACTTTTTTTTGGTGCCCGCATGCTTCCCAGATTTGGAACGGTGTCTCACTGCTGAAAGCCTTTTCCTGTTTTTTTGACTCTCAGATCCACAGTCGCCCTGTGATCACACTGGCCAATGAGGGAACGCTATCCACTGAGGATACATAACCTGCATGCCAAAACAAAGTTTAAACAGTGTCATTCTGGAGATGGACTCTGGACTTTTAATGGCCAGGTACAGTATGAGATTTAGCAGAGAAATCAAGTGATATATCCAAACCACTTACTTACTAAAGGAAGTAGTTATACAAAGTCAAGAATTTGAGAAAAGTTCTGTTTCATATCCAAGTATGAAACAACAATTGGAATAATGTTTGGGGGGAGAGCAATTTCCTTGGAGCTTGAAGTGGAAAACTCCTTGTCTTGATGGGCTGCTGCTGCTGATGACTGGGTTGCTATAATCCGGGTGGTCAAGGATCCCAGTTGTCCCAGCTCCCTCAGCCATGCCAGCTGGAAGAAGCAAGACCCTGGGAACCACTGGGATGAGGGGAACACAAGCCAGGAAACAGGGAACAGATTTCCTGGTATAATTGGTTGAATTAGCAGCAGAAGAGGCACAGCTTAGAACATCCAGTGGATTAGTGACATATTTGATAGCAATTTGGCACTGTTTTTGTGTGGAACAAAAACAAGAAGAGACAGTACTCTGTGAGTTGAATGAAAAATGAAAAGCATAGGAAACTGAAAGGAATCATGGAGAATACAGACACTACTGGATGGGTGAAAGACTTAATGTCTCTCACTTTGGATTCTAACCCTCATTAGTAGCTCTGAATGCATCTACAGATAACTTCAAGTACATGTTTATTCTGTCCTTGCAGATTCCATCTTCAAAGCTGGACAGATAGCTTACACTATGAACTTTTCCAGTGAAAACAAGTTGCTACTTTTCTTAACTCGAAACTCCTTGGAAAAGATAAAATAAAAAACCACTCCACCATGGTTGGTAGCAGCCTATGTGAACTGGACAGACTTTGAGAGGAGGCATTTGGTTCAAATCACTTTGCTATTCTGTTAAAAAAGTGAACTTAGTTACAGTTACACAAGCTATGCATAAATAAAACCACAGATACATACTAGACTACTAGGACAAATGTAACCACTTATAAAAATGCAAAAGATACCTCTGAGGAGGCAAACAGGACAGACATTTTCACTAGGTGCAGAAGTGGATCAATGAACAATACATTTCCATGTGTTTTTCAATTTTTGAGCAGGTTCATGCCTTAAAACAAGTTGCACAAGCTGAGGAGCTTTTAGTTTCAAAGTGTTATGAGGGGTATTTCCCAGAGTCTGATGGGAAGTGCTGAAGCCTGATTATGTGGTGCTGAAACCTGCATAGGCATGCTGGATATGTCATTGGTGAAGAAGCACTAAACTAATATGACTTTCATTGCAATAACATATTTCATTAGCAAGTTGTATGAGTTAGTGTAACTTATAAAAGAAATGGAATTAAGCTGAGGGGACACTTTTGTCATGCTGCTCACCACACCCAACCAAATATCAGTTATTTGACTTGAACTAAATTTGATAAAACTTAAAATGTCACTCAATTAGTGTTTAAGATACAATTACTCAAAATACTCACAGACAAACAGTTTCCAAGGCAACAATGTGTAAGAATAATTTGAAGTAGAGCAAGCTAGTCACACCATGTGCTCTGCCATCTCCACAACTGCACTTTCTTAGCTGCAGAAGGTGGCACTGTGGTTCACAAAACACCTCAAACATGCTGTGTCATTGTTCATTCAGTGCTAGTTTCAGTCATTATGCAAATGTACTGCTTATAAGATTGGGGAAACCTCCAATTAGCTGAGACTGAAGAAGTCACTTGGATGAGTGACGAAACGTTTCTCCCGCCAAAAACGCTACTTCCAGATGAACAGAATCAACTTTTTGGGATGCTGTCTCATACTGAGAGCAGAACACTGGCTGTATCCAAATTCAAGGGCTGCCTCCTTCGAAGGACCAGGCCAAAGCCGAAAGTAAGCGCTGTTTAATTGGATGGCCTAGCCTACAACTGCAGCTCTTGTCACCTAGCAACCATGACAGTAGCAGCTACAGCTGTGGTGGACAGTATGTTTGCAATACCTTTATTGGAGAAAATAGTTTTTTTTTTTATTAGTACCTGATGTATTAGTGGCTGGATTGAGTCATGCCATAGATTGAGTCCAGTGGCATTATGTCAGGAGAAGCGTCAAATGTGAAAACAGACATAAATCAAAACATACCAAAGTAAAGCGAGTCATAAAGCTCCTAACCTGTCAAATATTATGTGCATACATTATTTCTATTACTGCCATCGTATGGCCTTTTGTCCCCGAAAGCTTTGTATACTTCAATCTCATAGAAAAGTGTAGTCTCTGAGGGTGTGTCCATCTTCCCTTAACACTGACTGAATTTGAGCAAACTTAGAGGCCTGCAGCTTTTTTGTTTTTTGGTGGTTTGCACATTGTGGATAAACTGCAGCTCTTTGACGGTAAACTGAGGGGGGACCAGCGTGCAAGACAAGCTGCTACTGGTTCAGCTTTTAGTGTAAGATGGCTATAAACTGCATCTCAAATGGAAACACAGTCACCACTAGCCAGTAAACAAGCTTCGATAAATTAGCATCCTAACAGATGAGTTTTCTCTTGCTAATCACCTTGGCTAACATGTGTGATGTAGAGGAGATGGAGCATGACAAAAGTAGTTAATAGATACCTTAGTACATCAACAAGGAAAACTTTGATGATGATTGAGAGGGGACGGCAGCTCTGATTATATCTGGTCTATAATGAAACAAGCAAGTTTAGCAGGTGCATGCTCAGGCAGCGCTTTCAGATTAACATCTGTGGCGAATGCCTGAATGAACTTTCAACGCCTGTTTTGGGGAAACTCCTTAATCTTTCATTAATATTTTTAATTCTTTCTGTAGATATTGTCTCTGCTTGCCTTTCTAGTCACTATCCCTTTAGCTTATATAGTCCAAGCTAAAATTCATATTACATTTATTTATTTCTATGTCATATCGCTTTGTACCTGTATGACTGTCTCAGAGACAAATATTAATACATTGCAACCACTATAATTGTCTGAAAGCTTTAGTTAGATATATTTAAGGGTAATAGTCCATAGTGATAGCTAAAAAAAAACAACCCAAAAACATATTTTATGTTTCAGATAAAAACTAATGGTAAATAAATGAAATAAATATTATTTTATTCGGTGAGAAAATTGTGCAATATCATCACTCATCTGATGGGGGCAAAAGGCTCTCAAAATCCCACCTGGCTGTCATTGAGTGAGTATTTATTTTGAATAAGTGAGTGTTGAATGACTCATATTTATGCATACTGATGTGTGGTTGTCAGATATTCCATATCTAATCAGATTTATTGGCTCATTTGATCGCTCATTTGATCTCCACATGTGTGACTGTGAGCATAAACTCGAGTGAACCCAAATACATGTTTAACTCCAGAATAACTAGAGTATTATCTGTGTGAATACCAAGGGACATTTAACCCAATAACAGGAGCTTAAGTGATCAGACATCATTACGATGTTAGAGTGGACAGAGCCATATCGTGAAAGAGAAAGATTTTCCAGATTAAGAGATTTTAGACAACTTTACCAATCTTCTCATTGTTATTTAAAGTTCTTTCATCTGTTCATATTACAGTTTCTTCTAGTGGAATCGAATGGTCTAGAGAAAGGTCACTGTGGTCAGACAAGGATGAAAAACCAAGACAATTGTTATGTGTCCGGATTGGATCTAGTTGGCTCTGGTGTTGCTTTCTGTATTCTAAGATTTTGAAAGACACAAATCTTCCACAACAAATATTCACATCTGCAGACCAGAGCTAAGCACAGATGAGATTTCATGCAGTAAAGCAGGGTGACACACTTACATTTCCTAATGCAATAACAAAGAGAGAGAGGGCGAGAGAGAAAGTGAAAGTGAGAAAACCTGCGTGAGAACTATGTCTTGTGGTGGCTGCTGGATTTGATTATGGCACTCTTGCATTATATAGAAATGTGCATGGCGAAAGAAGACAATATCGCAATGCTCATTTATGGTGATGACAAATGGACTGCATCAATCTCATGTTTAGCTTATTATCACTAAGTCATGTTCATGCATTTATTTCCTTTTCAGTCCAATTTGTATCCATGAGAGTGCTTTGTTAGTAAATAGAGCCCGACATGTCATTTCCCAACGGGGTGATTTAATTCTGTGTGATCTCCACTGAGGCCTTGATGGTGTGGTGCTGAATCTGTCCATCTCTTGGATGAAAAAGCTTGTTTTCCTGTTCTCTGCGTCTCACGAGGCCGCTCAACTTTATCACTTCCAGACAGTTCGATGACCGTGTACATGCACATGCACATCCACACTTGTGGGTGTTCAGCCTGTAAAAGCACAACACGAGTTTGATACAAGCAGCAAAGCACAAAAACAGCTGCAATTCTGACACAAGGGTAAGCCGAGTCCTGCACAGTGTGACCTTCTCAGTTTTTAAACAAACACTGAATGGAAATTCCTCAACGCAGTGAAAGGAAAATACAAACACATAAGCACGTGGAGTAGATCGAGTGGAAAGTCATGGTGTTTCCCAGTCCGGGAAAGCCAAGTATTCAAACCTTAGGGAGCTGTGCAACAAGCCTGTATCCTCACTGATAAGCTAAAGCCATATTCCTATCATGCTCCTGATATCCTGAGAGATTTTTTTTATGTTGATTCTTTTCCAAAATATTCACTGCAGTTATAGCACTCAAATCTGCCTTCAACGTGGGTTGTTTGTGTGGAGTTTCTATGTTCGCCCTCCTTTTTCCTGCCTTGGTGCGTCAGGTGCTTTGGTTTGCTCTCACAGATTATCCTTGCATATGGATGTATTCTTTGATTATCCTGTTTCTCTGTCTCATCCCTGTAATAGAGTAGACGTGCCCCACTTTTTGCCCAATTTACACCTCTAGTTGGATAAGCAGCTAAGAAAAACAGATGAAATATCCATGCACAAGAAGATCCATTCACCTTGGGTAACAAAGTAAGAATTTGGAAGCCAGGAGCCCTCCTCTATGAGTGTCTCAGTTTGCACGGTTTTCAGAAAGAATTATTGTATCAATCACAGAAATGTGTTGTGTTGAAATGTATTTTATCACCCAACTATTTGGAGCATTTGCTACATTATTGTAAACCTTGCTTAACATCTTCTGGCAGGACATTCAGTCTCATGGGATTAGGATGAATGTGATCGCTTTTAGATCAAACACATCCAGAAAGATTAAAAATGGCCAATAAAACTAAAACCTGATGCAGCGTAAACATTTAGAGCCACGTTTAATTAAAAAAAAAAGGAGCCTGAAATGTGCAGACATTACATCATTTGTCTTCATATAAACATTCCCCATGTAAACAGTCACCGTGAAGACAGAGGGCTGTACACAGATCAGCGATTGTTTGAACTTGTTCAACAGCGTCTGTAAACCCACACCTGTAGAAATAGGTGTATGGAATGGTCATATGCACTCCTGCCATATTGTAACATTCTGCAGTGTAACTTGATGGCAGAGATCATTTTTCTGATTCCACATTGATAGGGAAGAGAAGTTTCTGGAGTTGGAGAGACTGAGGGTTTTTTCCCCCCTTTAACTAACAGATTTCCGAACGTTACAATTCAAAGACTGCTAACGCTAAACCCATTTTTATTAAAACAAATAAATGTTATAAGATTTATAAAATTTATAAGATGTCTGTTAGCTGCCAGTCAAAACAAAGAGACTAGGTCACTCAACATAATTAGCTGCTCATACATCCTGTTGGTGTATGAGGACCAATGGAGAAGACACAAATACAGACTCAGATGCAAAACCAGTGAACAGTGAGCCTTCTGTGTGTTTGAATACAATGCCCCAAAAGCTAAAAAACAAGAGGAGCAACTAGGATCAAAAGAAACAGTTGGAAATAAGGAAAGGACCTAACCCTGACCCATTAGATAAATGCTTGACTTTACCACAGCTAATTAGAGTCACTGAATGAGGCCTCTTTTTCATGTTGGTGCCTTTTGAAGCATTTTAATGAAACTATCTGACAGATTTTTTGGCTTGCTGTGTGGTTAACTGTATCAGTACAGTATCAAAGAGGTCTGTGGTGCAGTTTTGGTGAAATTCTTTTACCAGGGATCTGTTTGCCATTCACCATGAAGTGTATGGATGCATCTTGCTAACCAGGCTTGCCAGCTATAGGCTGTGTTTTTGCTCTACCTACTTATCCAAATAGTCACGTCTATTTTTTTTTTTTTTAAGATTTGTGTCTTTATGTTGATTTTTATATAGTCTACAGTTTGAAGTAATTTTGATCAAACTTTCTTAAGAAAATATTATGGAATATGCTTGTTTTGTCCCAGGTATAATTTCATGGGATTACATATAAATGGACATTAGTTAGCTGGGGATTTTACACACTAATTACTTCTGATATCAAACAGATGCACTTGAAAGTGTCAGATGGGTCTGAAAATAATGGGATCTGGGTCACATTAAAATGCCAGAACAGTGCAAAAGCATTTATCTTCCTTGTTATTAAAAGAAATCCAGCAGCTGTTAAATAATATGTTCAGAAATGGGCCCAAATTCACTGATCACACACACACAGAACCAGCATATAAAGAGCCTTACAGTCCAGCACATTGGTATGCAGACTTAACCATGCATGCACACATGCACAAACACAAACAGGCACCTTAGTTTAAGTGGACGGCTGCAGCCACTAAAGCGTGTTTGTTTTTGTGCTGATGGTCAGTTCCAATGGGCAGACTTTCAAAGCCGTCACTAATCCATTTGATTAGCTGAACCCAGGAACCCTGCTGCACACAAAGAGCTCTTTCACACATGCAACCACTGCTTACAGCTACATGTGATCTCAGGAATCTTTACATCATCAAATACTCTGCTGATCCCCATCTCTTTTGTCCTTGCTGGCTGATAAGTCTGAAAAATTGATATGATGTATTAGAAAGATTATCATGTATGTAGATGATTTCAAGCTTGGTAAAAACCTTTGTTTTTCTTCTAAATCTTTTTGTCTTTTCCTCAACAAAAATGTGACTCTTTAGCAGAGATGACAAACTATGTTAAGAGATGCACAGAAAAAAAAAGACAGTTCTCGCTCAATCATTACTTTTTTTCTCATTAGGATGAAAGGTAAGAGTGCTTTTCCACAAACTTACTGGATCACAGAAACATAAAACATGAATGCTCACATTAAACACATAAAAAGGTATGACACCCTGATTTTATGTCCCTCTCAGCTAAACCAAAGGGATCCTTTGTTTCACTGTTGGATATCTGCTTAAACATAAACTGCCACATCACTCAAACTCCACAAGCCATAAACTTCCTTTCCTCTGTGAGCTGCTACACCTGTCAAGCTTCCCACTCTCACAGACTCCGAATTTTACAGATTTTGAAACATTTTGAAAAAGTCCCCCGCCAACTTAATAAACCAATGTACACAAATGCAACCCCTGACGTTTTGCAGATTTGTTCCTGTCACCATACATTTTTGAAAAAGCAAAGACCCCATCAAGCACTGGGATTTTGGGAAACTTTTGTATTACCTCGTAATGCATTTGCTTTGCTTTGCTTTGCAATAAAATTTGCATTGCCTCAACTCGCACAGAGAGCATAAATCAACACATCTGACCTGCATTTACCCCAAATTTAATGGGAACATGTTCACATGAAAAGAGCCGTGCTGGGACCACATGACCAGATGAAAACATGTGCAGGTCCAGAGTCACATATTTCTCACAAAATGACAAACAATAATCTTAAAAAAAGAAATATCATAATAGAGACTAAATGCATCACCGTTGCTGCAGGCGGAAAGAATGGCTGACTAAAAAAACACTGCAACTGTGAAAACACTCAAGATAATGAGGTTATTTGTACTACTGCCCTATCATTAGGGCACCAGCAGGTCTAATTATAATTGCACTTGTGTATTCTAACAACATAACTTAATTTTAGTCTTTCATCACAACACTGCAGAAGTACTGGCATGAAATTTCAAATTTTAAGTAACCAAACTTCTGGTCTTGCCTCCGAAATAAGAAAATATTTTTAAAATGTCAAACTCCACAAAGCTCCAAGGGCTGAAAAAACGACCTAGCTACAGTATTAGCTGATAAAATAGCTCCGAATTCTGGCTCCTAAATCTCATCATGGGTGATGCCACATCAGCTGCACCCATGTGTTATACTGTCTATGCCTTAATGCTGATGCCTTGTTAAGCTGGAACGGATATAAATATAACATGAATGTCTTCAGCTTAAGTTTCAAGTTTGAGTTAGAAATACCTCAAATTTGGTCTCTTACTTTGTGCAATTGTTTTAAACGAAAGCTGGCTCAGTTGCTCCTTGAATCAAAACAAAAGCAAATAGTTCCCAAAATGTCTGAGAATGTATCCATAAACAGGATCTGTTTAACATATGAATAAATGGCTTCAGAAATGCATTCCATCTTGTTAAATTTATGTCAGCATGCCATTAGCAGCTCCCATGTGTTGCTATCTCTGGTCCTGAACCTGGTAAGTAATGAAAGGGCCATCTGGTTTGACAGCGCCTCTGACATCAAATGTTTTCTGTTAAAAGACCAGAAAAAAAAATTCTCCCAGGGAGGACCAGCATGGACAAAGTGATGTGAACACAGCCATGCAGTTGAAACCTAACACATGATTCAGGGAGTGAAGCATGCATTGTTGTAAAACGGTGGTGATCCGAAAAACCACAGAGGAACCCTAAAAACCTGTAGTGTGAAGAGCTGAGACCGAGCGCTCTTCTTTGGTTTGCTTCACCCGCCCTCGATCAAAGATCTCACGAGTCCCCCAAAAGCTCATTGCTCATCCAATCTCAGTTCCATTGAATGCTTTTACATTATAAACTGGAAAAAAAAAATTCAGTGAAGAGGGAATGTCTTGAATTGTGTTTTCACAGCTTTCTTCTGGAGCCCTACACGACACAAGACCTTTAAATGGTCAAACCCAGATGGTCACAACCATATTATTTCATATTTGTTTTGACACTATGTACCACCCTCTCCTACACACAAGCGTAAATGCACACACGTGCGTGTTTTACAGCTGCCTCCTCTAATGGAAAAAGACACTCATTTTCTCATGGCCGCTGTCATAAATAAAATAACAGAATGTCAAAACATTTAATGAAATGTGCATTAGCTATCATCCCCAAAAGACCAATTAAAAGGTGTGTTCCACAATTTAAGAGAGTGTTCCAGACAAAGGCACTTGGGAGGTAGGCTGACTGAAAGCTTGTCCGCCTTTATTGTGTATACGTGTGTGTGCGTGCGTGTGACTGTGTGCACGTGTGTGCGTATGAGTGTGCTGGCTGTGCGTGACTTTTATGCGACACAGAGGAGAGGCAGATCTTGGTTAAGAAGGGAGTGTCGGTGTGAAGGGACAGTGGAAGCAGGCGGCCTTGTGTCTCTTGGGTCCATCTCTGTTCTGCTCGCTGAATACTCTCTGGTAGCAACACTTAATGATATGTTTTCACAAAGGACAATGATGACGACCAAACAGATAGACCATAAAGCCTACATACCAGCAGAATTATTCAGGTTTCATAGGTACCTTCAGCTCTTTCTCTTCTTTTCTCTCACTTTTTTTCCCCCTCTGTTTCTCATCCGGTGATCCTAGCCAGCTGTGAGATTGCCCAACCAGCCAGCCAGCCAGCGTGAGACATCTGGGATACATTGGGCTTGTGAGACAAGAGAGAAGGGGCAGCTGGAAGCTATCAGAACCCAGGAGATCAGCAGATCTGTTCTGTGTGTGAGATCTGACCTGTCCTGAGCTCTGAGTTCATCCACTGCCCATACAAGACTGATGTGAAGGTAAAAACGAGGGGCAGTGACTAAACTGCTGAGAAATTAATCTACTGAAGGTTTATTTTGAGGTTTTAGGTTTCTGCTGATTGCACCAGGTTTTATTTGCAGATTTTTCCATGACAGGAGATGAATATTTGCTTGTGATAACGCAGTGGAATTTCAGTTCTACTTCATCTTATCAAGTTTCAGAAAGCATTTGTCAAATGCTATATTGAGTTTCTATTAAAGTAAGTGTTTTTTTAAAATATATTGTTATTACATTTTATAAGAAAAAAGAAAATTCAAAAACCCTAAATAAATACAGATTGAAATGTAAACTGATCTATTTTGTCAAAAAGCTTCACATGTGCTTTAAAGGAGATCCACTCACTTCCAGCTTAGTGATGATTTACACAATTCACAGATCAAAATGTACTCATAGTGGACCTTAGGGCTTAAACATAAACATTCAACTCAAAGTGGAAATTTGATTTTCACCAAGCCACTTAGTAAATATCATGTGCATTTACATTCAATTTCATCCTCTCGCTGAAATATGTTGTTTTAGCACCTCTTCTTTAAAGTGAACTTTATTGTGATTGGCCAACCCTTGCAAATGATGGGTGGGGATGCTGTACTCAAAGCCAGAGATGTGTGCATCTCTTGTTTTTGACATCATGCAGGGATTGCTTGCACACACACACTGACATCACTGTTTCATTGTTTGAAACGCTGGTCACGTTTAATATGAGGATCCAAATAATGTGCACATATATTTGAGTGAGTGTCAGCAAGCTAGCATTAGCCCACCCTGCTCAGGTGAAGTGGAATATGAGATACGATGCAATTGTCTGTTAAAACAAAAACAAAAAGCTCTTTGTAAAACAGCAAGATAGGGATGCTGGCTGGCTGCTAGAATGAGGGTGCTACTGACTAGTGAGGTCATTTCCATCCGGGATTTATTGGGTTTGGTAGGTGTTGGAACCCTTGATCCAGTGAATGGAAGCAGCAAGGGAAAATGACTCACCTCCAAACAACTCATAAATCAATTTAAATTGTACTGTGAGCTCTGTTAGACTTGTTGACTTTGCAGGACAAGTAATCAGGTGACCAATGCTGCTGGCCGTGAGGTCTGCTACTCTTTAATGTATTTAACAAACTTCATTTTACATGCACATTCACTGATAAAAAACAAAAACAAATCTAAACTCCACAAATGTGAAGCAGAGCATGTGGCTGGCATGGAGTACACCCAGAATGCAGGACTCAGATGTAAAACTCAAAAACACAGCATTATCGCTGGCAAGAAGCACCGCACAAACAATAACTACGCTGGGTTGGAACGGACTGAGACAGACTGTGCATAATATACACTATAGACAGTATATACACAGAAGGAAATTAGGGCAGAGAGGACACACCTGTGGACCACAGCTGAACAGAACCTGAGTGACGAGACAAGCGAAGCAAAAGTGACACACACGAAAGACATGAGTCTATCAAAATAAAACAGGCAATAACACACACTGAGACCCGACTAAGACACGTGAACTTGACACATAGACTGACAATAAACAGACGTGAAGACATAACTGACAAAAGGATAAAACATGTTGCTAGCTATACTGGTAATAAATACCACAACCGGCTTTTTCTTTTCTTTTTAAACACTTGAACTTGAACCAATTCAAGGGAGTTATGAGGAGAGTGGGAACACCATAGAGAAGCATTACTTTCTCATTTATTGAGTGAAACAAATACACTTGACATTGACACTCATAAAAACAGCTTCAGATTTTTTTTTCTTTATTTGAAGGTGCAGGCGCCTTCTGGCCCACCTCAACCTCTGGTGACACTTTAAGGCCAATCATGAAATGAAAGTATGTATGGCAATTTTCTAAAATCATTTCATATCTCTAAGGACTGGACATCAGCCCTAAACCTTGAGCTAAGCCCGTCCCCCTGCCACGCCAATTGATTTTATAAAATAGCATGGATAGAGCTGAAAATAAGTGTAAAATTAAATAATTACATTTTAAAAAAAGTAAATTGCTGCTTTCGTACAGTCATCCTCCCCTGGTCTGTTGACTTATTTTGACTATCTTATCTTATTTTTGGCACATCCCCTGCACCATAGACATTATAGGTAAGTTACTTAGGGGCAGAGAGAGAATGACTAATGTCACTCTACAGTCCAAATGAAATGGAACAGCCACTGAAAACATTTCCTTCAGTCAGTAACTCATTAAAGATTCTAGACTATTGTTTTCAGCAGCTTTGTGGGCAGGTTAGAGCAGGTGTGTCTGGTCCTGGGCCAGGGAAAGCTAGGGTTAGACTGGGAGCTTAATGGAGGAGGACAGATGTGTTTAGTAGGCCTTCTTGACACTAATTTGGCCTGACACTTGGAGCCTACGGTGATGATGGCAGTATTTGGACATGTCTATACCCAGTAAGCCTTTTATGAGTGGCCTTTTCAGATGGGAAGTCCAATGAGTGAAAAAAAATGTGTCAGAAAACCACCTGATGAGCATATTTTTGGATCTCTTCCCTGAGGAAATCTGTCTTTTTTTTCCCCCCTTTCTTTTTGCTGTGAAACTTTTAGCCTGCCTGCCTCATGTCTCCTGGCACCTGCTACGGCTGAGACGACAGACGGACAACAGACAAAATGTCAAAGTGGAAGGGGTCACTGTTGAGATGTGTCAGCGAACATTACAGTAATTCTAAATTATGTTGACTGTAGCTATAATTGGATTAGTGTTTTTTTTTTTAATATAGCCGAGAAGATCATTTTGCTTTGCCACCTGAAAGAAATTCCCAGTGCAAACAGCAGTGCACTACAATAAGAGCTACAATCATGTGGATACAGCTCATCTGGATACTGCTCATCTGTAAGGGCTTTAGGTGTGGGTAGTCAGAGAATGTGCTGCTGGCTTTCAGTGTTTTTAAGAGAACAATAATTGACTTTGTTGCCAGAAATTAGGTTCCACCCAAGAATAATTGAGCAAAATACAATGATCCTTGTGTGTGTGACACATTTATACAATTAAACATACAGCCCCTTGTCTTCTGCAGCCACACATGCATACATGCATGCAGGGCTGAAGCAGGATTTATGACATTTGATATACCTTTATTCACAGTTTATTCAAAATGTAATACATTCCCATAAAACTCTTGCTGAGTCCCAACACTAGAGTCATTTGTTTAATATGATACAGCATTTCCACTCAGAAGTGTCTATGCTCAACTCTGCGAACCTTTACAACCGCAGATCCATACTCTGAGTTTACAGCAAGATTAGTGTTTCACGTTTCATTCCTCCCATTGTATTTTCTCTTATGTCTGGCCAACACACCGAATGCCTTTATTCACATACTGCTCCCATGTGTTTGATAAGTGCCCTGAGCAGCTGGCAGTATGGAATAAAAACACAGAATACAGTATGAAATATGCAGCAAACAAATGTGTTCATGGCTGTTAATGTAGCTGTTTCCTGATTATCAACGTGTAGTGAATCATAATCAGAAAAAGGCACCTTTTTGCCCAGCTGTGTTTGGGGGTTTTTGCGTGTTGCTCTCTAATTCCAGACTCCTCTTTGCTACGATTTGTCTTCCAGTTTTCCCTCCAGTCACAGCACATTAATGTATTATATAATCCTCAAATTGCAGCTTTTGTTTTAGTGTGCTTTCCAAATAATCAAAATTCACTCAGGCAAGATACTGTCCAGCACTGTGACTCACCGTGTTCAACAGTACACTAGAGGCCTGTATATTAATCACTTCTCACAATGACAAAGCTAAAGCAGCCTCCTGTTTGTTTATGGAATTCTCTGAAGAGTGCTTTTTTGGGCAAGTGTTGTAAAAAGACCACTTAATGCAATGTCAGTGCCACTGAGAAAGTCGGAGTGACTTAAAGATCAAATGCTCAGTTTCCGTGTGAAAAAGAGGGAGCAAATTTCTGGTCATTTAACACCAAATTCTTCAAAAGGGTTTTTATTAATTCATTGATTTATTTATTTTTGTCAAAACACAAATATACCCTGCACTAATTTAGATTTTTTATGCGTATTTAATCCAGAACTAGTGCCTCCTGCATGTCATCTCAAATGAATCTCAGATGTCTCAAATATCAGTCAGTCTCGCCAATGGGAAACACTCAATCCCTTAAACCACTTGAAGCAGGGGCCCTTCTTCCAAGACAATAAATGCACAAATCGCATTCCTCTCATTTACATATTTATACAGATTCACATCCTGTCAGGAAGCCGACTTTTCTCCATCCTGTCACTCGAAGCCAATCTGATTCCTGCAACTTCCGAGCCACTGTGGGGAGCCTGAGAATCCCGGAATCCAAGAATTCCAAAAGGGTTCCTTTTCCTTCCAGGAAATATCTCCACTTTCGTGTTTTTCTACTTATCCTTTCTTTTTGTGTCTTATAGGTCAGAGGATGTTTTTTTTTTTTTAAACAGTGTAGTTCAGCAATGCAATAATACCAAAGTCACAGGTGGAGAGCTGTCCTGCAGAGCTTCTGTTAGACTCACTGTCACACAGCTCACTGACTCACAAACAACTCGTGACTTCTTCAGCTTTTCTTTTTTCTTGACCTCTCAGAGACTCCTTTCATCGATGGAACCATACACATGTAAAGTCATAGTTTCCAGTTATTCACTAAAGCAAACTGACAAGTTGGATTCCCCCAATCCCAGACTGTTTCATGGACCACCCTGGTCCTGTTGACCTCTGACCATATAGTTGACTCTTAGCTATATCCACTGCTCTCTACCTCTCCTTGCATTTTACATCTGTCTGCACTGTGTCTTCCTCACTGTTTGTTACTCTCATTGCCTTTTATCTCTTTTCTCCATCTTTTTATACACAGGCCATCTACTGTAACAGCTCTTTTTTTTTTTTTTAAATCTCAGAGTATGATTAAGTACCACGCCTCTGTTGTGTTCACAGCTCCTGCAGTTGCCATGGTGTAACAGTTACTGCCTGTGTTTCTTTTCTTCAGCTCTGTGCCATCTTCTTTGAGGTCTGAGCTTAATGCGGTGCATCGAGCTGGTTATTTTGTCACTGAGCTAATAAAAAAGTCCACAAGTATTTGTTCCACTATGTGGCTTTTTGCCAGAGAAGCCACATAGTGTATTTATCCATGCTGAGAAAATAAATAAATAAATAACAGTCAGGGTTCAGCCCCATTTCACCAGTGAAGGAATCTGTGTTTTCTGTGTGTCTGTGTGGGCACCAATGAAAAAGCTTAGTTTGGAGAGGGTTTTTTTGGCACGTATTTCTTTCTTTTTTTCGTGGCTCATTTAATTTCTTATCCACCAAAATGCATTTTAGGCAATTCAGAGCCAAAAAACAAACAAACAAAAAAAACAAAACAAAAAACAGCCAATTAAAAGAATGCCAAGGAGAAAATTCAAAATAAATATATATCTGTAATAGTATATTTTAACAGTTATGATAAAGGTAAAGATCTTAAGAATAGCTAAGAACAGTGAAGTCTTTTAGCACCAGCAATTTGTGTTTGTGGGGTCGGAGCGTTTTGGAGACATATCAAGACTTATTAATTCATGGAATGTTCTCTATGGAACAGATTATTGGACCGCATTCATCTTTTATATGCAGTTTATGAATGACACATCTGAATAGTTAAATATATGAAAGCTGAACTGTCAATGCAGTGACACAAAGTTTAAAATTAGGTTGAGTTCATTTTACTTTGGCCATGAATTTGAGCAGCTTGGCACCAGACTGAGTGACACATTCCTGGTTACAGTGAAACACAGAAGCTCTGTTGGCACAGCTGGTTGTTTACGAGGACAACAGAGAGTTAAACTGAATAGATACTCTGAGTCTGAGATACAAACTGACTCTATAGCCTGCTGGTCAAACAAAAGCCAGATGCTTTCCTGGCTTCCTGCATTATTCTCTATATTATTTATTAGCTTCACTCAGGAGCCTATGCCAAGGATTTCTAGAATTTGACTTTCCAGCAGTCCGTTGCATCCAAAGCATTATCAGGCAGAATCCTACCCAAGTGATCATTTAGCATTTTTAACCTCTGGGTCCATCTAATGGAGATTGAAGACCACTGAAATAAATCCCACCAATCAATGATGGGTCCAAACATTTCTAAAACACAGTCAAGCACCATTTAGACTCTATAATGGCTGAACATGTGCAGTTAAGAGTGACTTCAGCTCCACTTACTCCAAGGACATTGCTGTCCTGGCTGCTGATGTAACAGCAGCTGTTGGCCAGTGTGTTACATAAGCACTGGAGCCACATGAAAAAGCTCAATTGGAAATGAAAATTACTGAAAGTCTCTCTGGTCAATACTATAGAACCACACAACGCTTACTTAAACAGGCAACTGGCCAATCACATCACGACAGTCCAACACTATCCCTCTCTCAGTATCACTGCCATATGGACAAACCACAAATCAACAAGTGAGAGGATGTCAGTGTGCTGAAATTGTTAACATATTAATGTGGGACATGTGCTGATATGTAGGAGCACCCGACTACGACAGGGAGTTGTGTTTGTTTAGAGCTCTTGAATATGTTCTCAAAGTGGTCACATTTTGTGTATTCCACACTCTGCATTGCAAAAAACAAACGTTTTTTACATGACAGAGAGTGTAGAAGTCGCATTGCTGAAATTCTCCTTTACTGCACTGCAATGAAAGCAACAAAGATCTAAGAATTTTAAAGTCAGCTCCCTTGTGGGCCAAGTCGATGACACATGACGATGTGATTGTGATCATAAAACTGAAAGCCATCTCTTCTGGAGGGCAGCCAAGAATTCCAAACATGTTTAATCCAGTGAGTCAGTGCTCTCAGCATCATGCACTCATTCAACTCTCTTTGTCTCTGGGCTGGGATCTACAGGCGCTTTAAAACTGATTTGATATGGGTTATTTGATATGGCTTATGTGAAAACCTCAATCAAACAGCCATGTGTAACTCCATGGTGTGGAATGTTTATGGTAAGGCACTAAAAGTAGGTTTATCAATTAAATAACAGGCGGTTAACCAGCAATGTGCATCGCCTACTGTGCTGACTTATCAGGCAGGTTTTTTTTTTTTTTAGGTTTCCTGCATAAAACAGGATATTTGTATAGGTTCAAGATTTTGTGTTGCATGTGCTGGTCATTGCTTAAGGTAAAGCAATTTTTAAAAAGCTAATAAAAAGCTAAAAACAGGGCAGAATGGCTGCACAGTGGCTAGCAATGTTGCTTCACAACAAGAAGGTCCTGGGTTTGAATCCACCACAGTCCAATGACATGCAGTTAGTGGGGGTTAGGTTAACTGATGATTCTAAATTATTTAAAAGGTGTTTTTCCTTCCCGCTGTTGCCAAGTGCTTGGTCATAGGAGGACATCATTAAATTAAATTAAGTAAATTAGCAGTGTCTTAAAAACTTGAGTCATTATAGCACTAATATGGGAAACAAAAAGTATGTTGGAAAAAAAGCAGTTGGTTTATAACTTTCATTTTTATTTATACTTTTATTTATTTGTCAAAAAAAATTGTTGGACAAAGTCTTCTGTTGCAGGTTTACAGAAGGCTGTAACAAGCCTCCTAGTTTTTTGAGTGTTGACACAGCTGCAAAGATGAGAGAGAACTGGCGACGGTAACATTGCAAAAGTTTTTGCTTCCAGTTTTCAGTCGTTGGACAGTTTCAGTCCAACTTTGCGATTTGCTCAACAGTTTTCTTAGTGTCCATTTCATCGCCAATGCAAAGTCAAATTAAAATAGGGATGTCATTTATTTTCTTTCCCATACATTTTTACCATGACCTCTCTTTACAGCCACAGATGGCCTCGTTAAAATAATCCTAACTTTCATAAAGTTGATTTACAAGACATTTTGAATGTACACGTGACACTGTCCAAACCCACAACTGAATCTTCTCTGTGAAAGTCAAGCTCGGTAAACAACATAACCACTGATGAAATCTCATGTTGTACTGTTGGATAGATACCCCTCAAGCTGCAAAAGAATGGGAATCAGCTTTCAGTTGTGAGCATACACACATATGCACATACACATAGATATGCTTACTGTACTGAATGGGCACTTTATAACCCAAAGCAAGGATTGAAAAAGTTCTCTGATCATAACAAAGCCCATTCAGCATTAAAATAAAAGAATAGCAGAGGAGATTTCAGAGCCAGGCACTGTAACCACAAACAGATGGGTCCTCAACCACTGAACTTAATTGATTGAGGAATGGAAATAATTTCAGCCTCACCAATCAGAGGTAATACATGCTATTCCTCCCCTGACACCCCTGTTCTAATTAAATAGTACTGCCAGTGTATACTATAAATCCTTCAGTGGTTACTTCTGCTACGAGCTGAGATTTTTGACTCTGACTCCCCTCTGCAAAGCACCACATGACCGGACCCTATAATTGTGCAGAACAAGCTGTAATTGTACATGAAATTATTGTGTGCCTTTCCTTCTGAGGCAAAGTAATTAAGATAAGCATCTACTTTTTGCAAGATCATTTTACAATTTGGATGACTTACAGATGTATGGTTCTCACTTTCATTCATTTTTTAAAATTGTATGTTAAATGAGCATTGGGCAATTTCTTGACATTAACACGATGGAATGGTTGCACGGTGTAGTGGCTACAGAGTCAGAGTTAGATTGGATCTCTATTATAATACAACTATACAGATCTTTCTCCCAGCAGGTAAAAAATTGATCAGAAAAACAAAACTGCAACCAAGACAAAGGAAGATGATAACCCTTTTGTTTTCATGGCTGCTACTTGAAGCTTTCCAAGAGTAAGACAGTGGGACAAACAGACTAATGGAAAGCAAAACAAGACTGTGTCCGGGACAGGTTTCAAAAGTGACATTCAGTTGGTGTCACTTACACTTATTCTAATAAGTAATAAAAGTTGGCAACTATTGGTCTAATATGAGTGAGTGTTTAAAAACAGAAAGCAGTTCAGTATTTGTTAGAGTGTCACGGGGTTAGAGGTGCAAGGTGACTTATCTTTTGCAGCTTTATTATTATGAAAGCAGTCAGAGAATCAGGAAAACATGTATCATCTGTGTATGATTCACTTATGTTGGTCAGTTATTTCCCCAGGAACCATCCAGCGTGGACTGAGGTGGCATACTTTGCCCCATAATACTCCCAATTACATGGGATCACTATAAATATTTTCTAATTTAACAGGAATGGCTTGTTTCCCTTTGAGTGTCTTATCTCTTTTGCTGAGTATTCTGTTTTTATGCTGTGGCAGTTAATTAAATAAAAGCAATTCCGAGCTTTGATGTCTTGTGAAGAGGCATGTGTTATGTACTGCTTTTAATGGTAATAAGATGCAAGGAGGAAAATGTTGGAAATACAAAACAGTCGAAATGAATAAAGTGCATTCCGTTCAGGCATTGTTTTTGCCTGCGGTGGTTGACTGGAGAAGAGACTGGAAACTGGAGGGAAGGAAGGTTCGCTTTGTTGGATGCTGGTCAGGAGCTGAAGACAGCAACAAACTGAATGCACACCAGAGGCTGGTTTGCAGAACTCTGGAGTCCACTCGGTTCGGGTAATAATGTTGGAATAAGCTCTACAACCGTAAACGCTGAGAGAGCTGCAATCAATCAGCAACGCAGGCAGTAAACAGATGAAATTGCCAATGGAAGCTTTGTGGAGCTGATTATCGGTGTATAGTCAGAGTGAACACCTAATTTTTTAGGTCTATGTGCAAAGAACAAAAGCGCCATAGAGCACTGTAAGACAGTTGTGGCAAAATAAAATATGCTACAGTTTATTGTGAAAAATATAGATTTCCCTAAGAGGATCCAGAAGTCTTTAAGGTGGTCTCTTGGAGAAGCTGGAAGAGTCATAGCACTGCATTTGCTCACACTCTGGCACGGAGCACTTTTATGTTTAACAGCAGAGATACTGAGGGTGCTTTGGGAAAAGGCCCTTGCTAAACACTAGTTGAGTTCAGTTGAGGGCACTACTGCTTTTGTTTTGGACCTAACCAAATGCAACTGTTTATTGCACCAGTAGAACGCCTGTGGGGAAAGGAACCAGGTCTGAGGAATATGGCATCAACATCCTTGCGTGCGGCGCCCTCCTGTTGAAGCTGACTGCTCACAGGTGTAAAGAAGCAGATGGCACTATCACATGTATTGAGGCCAACACGTTCTCAGCGACATCTTCGACAGTCCAACAATGGGAGATAGCACTAAGTAGAAACGCTTAGTGAATAATAAACTAAACAGAAACAAGCACATTGGTAATGATTAATCACATGACAGAATTCATGTTCCAACTTTCACTTACACTTTTGCTGCTACTCTAAAAAGCTTTTGTAATATGAACCTTTGTTTTCGATCCCCTAATTCATATCAGCATTTGACACACATGTGAATGTGTGGTTAATCAGGCAGACATCTGGTGACATGACAGAGTAAAGTAATTAATCTGATGCTTTTAGACGTTTAGACAAGACCAAAAGAGCAAATCTCAACGATAATACATCGTGGCTTGGACTTGGCAAAGAAAGACGTCTCTCGCTCATTCTGTCTCAACACCTGCAATAACATATAGAGAATCACAGCAGTCTGGATCCTTCCTCTGTTTTCCCCGTTATCCCTGCTGTCCTAACCTGTGACACTAAGTCATTTGCATGAATCCTGCTTTTTGTTCTCTGATATATATAATTTTTTTTACATTCCATGAGGACCTGGTTAATACTCATCT
Source organism: Pelvicachromis taeniatus (assembly GCA_015108175.1). Lineage (NCBI taxonomy): Eukaryota > Metazoa > Chordata > Actinopteri > Cichliformes > Cichlidae > Pelvicachromis > Pelvicachromis taeniatus. The sequence continues at coordinate 31,866 of VURO01006943.1, forward strand.
GAAAATTAAAAATGAAAATGAATTTCAGGAAAAATAAGACTCTGACTTTTTGCTTTTCATTATTCTGACAGCAGATAAACTTGAGTCAGTCCAGTGGCATACAAAAATCCTTTGTGTTTATGAGTTCAGGCCACCAGAAGGAACAGTTTCATAAATGTGTGTGGCAGCTCTGGAAAACATGGAACTAGAAGTTTAGACTACAGATAAAAATAAATAATAAACACAGCAGCATAAGAGAATAGATCAGAAGAGTCATTTTTCAAATAAATAAAGTAGCACTGATCACAGAGTCGTGGAGCGTGGATGAGTTTTTAGTACATCAGCTGTCCTTTGTCTCAAAATACAGCAATACTTTGTTAGTGGAAGGAATAGGATTTGTTTAATTTGTCATATTTTTCTTTTTTTTTTTAATTCCAGAAGCTCAAATGTAAGGCTTCACTTATTTATTTTTTTATCAACTCGTTGGGATTGAAATATACTGAAAATTTAAATATACACTGACATGCATTTGCAAACCTTCATTATAATGTTTACATTGATAATCACTACAGATGTGTGGGTTTACTGCAGCTGTGACTTCATAGGTATTGTAATAGATGTGTTAAAGAGCCGCTTTTTGAAATTGCATGTAATATGTACAGTTATGATTGAAAAGTTTAGAAGTTGAATCAATGCCGTGGTAATTTGGGGTATAAATTATGTCTTTGAACTGTTCTTTGTACAGGGTGAAATGACTGAACTGGATATTATCATCTTTAATGATATTAAAAAACAAGAATTCGGTCCACAAGTTTGAATTTATTTGGCATTGTTGCTTATCGACACAAGCTCAAAATCCCAAAATGAGCATAAAGTTCATGCCCAGGATGAGTGTGTGTAAACTTCTGACCACAACTGTACACAAGTAGCATTTTATAATATGTGACACTGATACATCTGCATGTTAAGACAATAAGTGTGAGGTAAATTAATGGTAAAAACACTCAGATTGCAGAGTTTAGCACCAGGTATATCAAAGTGCATACAGTCTTCAGGTCATAATGTTGCAATATGACATTTTAATGCTGTTTTTGAATTTATCAGAAACTACAAATCAAACATATTCATAATTAAACATTTACTCTATTCAGGTAATAAATCACTGTGCAGAGCCAAACATTGCCCAAGACTTCATGGAAACAGTGAATGGACTGCATTCATAAACCACACTGATGGAAAGTTTAAACTGAATACAATGAAATACTAAACAGTTTGGGGGGCTCTGTGCCAGGGATTGCATTTCATCACATACAAATATGTGTAATAATGTGTTTTCTATTGGGACTGCAACAATGAAATACACTGTAGGCCTGAAATGGGCATTACTGAATTCCTTTAATCAACTACATGAGGGATTGCACTCAACGGAAAAAAAAATAAAGTTGAGGTCTTGCAGATGCATACCCTTGTGTAAGTGCAATGTGTCAAAAAGAGAAATGTTAAATATATCTAACTAACAACAGAAGAATGACTAAAATTGATAAGTTAATACATTCAAAACCTTAATATGGAGCAAAGGCAAAATAGAGTATTTTGTAGTAGTAAAAAGTCTTTTTGTGTTCATGTAGTCATTCATCACTATTCTGTCCTTCCAGAAACTTCATACCTCTATCATTATATATACTGTACATCACTATCAAACAGCCAGTGAACTGGGAAGAGAGCAATGCCTTTCATTAAATCATCAAAGAATGTGTATCATCCCCCAAACTGAGCGCTTCACTGGCCCACTTGGTGCATTGCATGCTTTATTAGATGAGCTCAAGGTAATCCAACTGTTACCAATTGTGCGTTATTGTTCACGGTAATTACTCCATTAGATGAGGCTGTTCTCTAGTGAGCTTGCCTCAAGTTCACATCAGGAGGCCAGAGGTCACAGTCGCTCAGGGTTGAAACTTCTCACTCAAACACTCACCTTCACCCTCACCTAATCACCCTTTCTCCACTCAGCAGTCTAACGTACATTTATAGTCCCGATACCATCACAGTCTGGGAAAAATTAATCTGCAATAATGGCAAAATTGGGTTTGTCGCTGGAGATTCGAGTTAATACACATGCATCCGCTTCCCATTGTGGCCCTGTGACCTGTGCATGTGCTCCCATCAGTTGAGAGCACAGGTATGCGGGGAATGCTATCACAGTAGAGCCAGACAGATGCTGCTCAGGGGTGCGAGTGGGAGGAATTGTAGGTTAAGGGGTGAGGACCATGCTTCGCACCCAGCTGGATGTTTGTTCAACCTGGGATCATTTATGAAAAGAGCACACGCTGAAGGAGGCGGTTACGCCGCCATCGTCTCTGTCTCGCCTTCTATCTGTATAAACTGTTCACTCTCAAGCTGCAAGATACAAAAGAAAATAGCAATGATGTGGAAGACGTTAGTCCAGAACTGTACTCCCCTGCAGTGCAGCATTAGCCTGCAGCTATCGCTCAACACCGTCTAGCCTCTGTCTTTAGCCCTGATTTGTCCTGTCTGGATTATAGGAAGAAGTGAGAGGGCTTATCATTTCACACATAATAATCTCATTTCACAGCCTCTGGCACAGGGTCAGAAAGTATGGGAAGCACACAGAGTTCTGAAAGCTGGAGGTCCAATCACATGCTGCTGCTGTGTGTGTGTGTGTGTGTGTGTGTGTGTGTGTGTGTGTGTGTGTGTGTGTGTGTGTGTGTGTGTGTGTTTCACTTGCAATCA
>VURO01006947.1:4676-17074 GCA_015108175.1 Pelvicachromis taeniatus
CTGAAATGGACTATAGCACACACACACACACACACACACACACACACACACACACACACACACACACACACACACACACACACACACACACACACACACACACACACACACACACACACACACAAACAGGGCTTAGATTTGTGGGTATTACCAGAATGCATCTTTCTTCTCCAGGATTATCTAATTTTGTGTCCAATAAAATGTCACAAAGTGTCACCACATTCGGGAGTTCTATACTTGTGTTCATGACTATATTAAGCTTCTGCAGTGTTTGTTGTCTGTCTGAATGCTGCTTCAGCTGCTGTTGGTGTTTTGTTACCTGTAGCGATCACATCCATTACTGGTTTCATAATGAAACATTCGCCTACGAGGATGCACAAATCCCAGCAGAGCTTTGTGGAAACAAGGCTGTCACATGATCCTGTTTAATTTAAGTTTCCTGAATTATTTTACGACTCATCTCTGTCGCAGAATTGGAGCGAAAACCTTTTCATTCATCATTTTTCAATCATTTAAATCTGATGGAATGGTTACTCAGCATCATGTATTTATGCTTAGACATGCCCTCAGTTGACTCATTGGGATTTTTTTTTTTTTAATTTACACCAAAGAGCAGAAAAAATATATAGATATTTTTTTTGCCTCACCGTATCTTGCCTCATCTGTTGTGCCGTCTGCTGCTGGTGCTGCTCGCTGGCTGACGTTTTTGAGGCCAGTGGCTTTCCCCTGAGTCTAGGCTTCCTTTATTTGCATTAACTAAGAGAGGCAGTCAGACAGTCAGCTGGCATTGCTTTCTCTTTCCCAGATAATATTTTTGTTGTTTCACTCCGAGGTTTAGCAGAGAGTTTAAAAGAGTTTGTAAGACGGCATTATACATTTGTCTGCGGGGGTCATGTAGCATGTTACCAGTCAAGTGTAGTTTTGTGTGTTAGTAAGCAACATGATTGTACCTTTCATCTGTTTGATCGTGTTTGTTTTGAGTGAGCCTGTATCAGCGCTGTTTGAAAGTGTATGTGTGTGTGAGTGAGTGTGTGCGTGTGTGTGTCAAGGATACACTGGCACCCTGAGCTGAATGTTAAGGTTCCCTGGAGTAAAATTGCACAGACAAACTTTCACTGAAATGATTTGTATGCAGCAGGAATAAGGATGAAATGCCTTTCAAAAGCATTCTGTATTCATCTAGTGAGCCCTCAGTATTTCTGCATTGAACCATTGCACTTTGAATCGCCTGCTTAAAATGTTTGTATTGCTGCCCGCAGCCAGTAGTAACTATTATAAAATGACTTTCATTTTCCTGATGTGCGCATACACACACATTTTCCGTGCACATTTTGATACCATCTGTTTATTTTATCCAATGACCGCTTTGAAAGCGATAATGCTGTAGCAAACAATAGCACATTGTTCAATGAAATGAAATTCGGTGACAGAAACAACCAGGGATGCCCAGAAGCAACAGACACCATTCAGCAGCAGTCATTTGTCACCACTAACTGCTATGCTGCGATTAGGCTCCCCAGGGAAGGCTTGCTGTAGATGAGAACCATGTTTATAAAAGCTGTCCAGGTTTTGCAGCTCCCGGCCACCTTTGAGCACCTAAAGCTCTTCATCCTGGACACAATCTTGCACTTGCATTGCTCCCCGGGGCGCAGGGTTCATCTGTTCCTGTCACCTGTGACAGATGACCTGATAGTACTCGGCCTGTAGTGAAACTACTTGCTGATAAAGACACATCATAGTGTGACACAGATATTCCCGGACTCATTCCTATTCTGACGAATTCATATCTTTGCACTTCTGCTGTAGCCTGAACTCAAAGCGGAGCGTGTATGAAGAACATACCAAGGACAGCAGCATGAATCTTTAGGATCCACAGGGAGGAGTGTCAGGGATAGGTCTGGCTGAAGGTCAAAATCAGAGCTGGACTCAGGACGTAACAGCTTGATGCTGTTATCAGACACCAAGTTGTGAAGTGAAGGACACGTACAGAGGCAAACATGCATACCTATGCACACCTTTTTGCACCAGAATGTTAGTGTTTTAGTATTTCACACAGAAGTTTGGCCTGTAATTGTGAAATACTATCTCTGCAGCCGTGTTGAAAACATTTCTATTTTCAATCCATGTACAGTTGTGATCGGAAGTTTACATACACTATAATGGGCATGAATGTCCTTTTAATGTTGGGGCTTTTAATGATTTCTTTGAGTTGTTCTTTTTCTATGGTGGAAAGAATGCACAGCAAAGGTCTTCAATGACTTTTAAAACAAGAATTGGGTGCACATGTTAAGTCTTGTAGGGGTATGTGCTTCTCTACACCGCCGGATGTTCACTATCATCTCTTGTCTTTGTGACGCTGAGGGTGAGATGGTTCTCTTGGCACCAATGTGTCAGGGCCCTGACCTATTATACATACATCTTTATTAATTAATGTCTTAATGTCCTTTAGCAAATTGCTACTCATTCTGACATTTTTGCTAGCAACAAGCTTCTGGTATAATTCTTGCTGAATTTAGGGGGCGGGGTGGCTCAGTAGGTAGAGTGGTCGCCCCTTGATCGGAAGGTTGCCGGTCGAATCCACCCAACGGCTACCCTGAGGTACCCCTGAGCACGGTACCGTCCCCCACACACTGTTCCCCGGGCGCCGGATTGGTGGCTGCACACTGCTTCACTGAGTGAATGGGTTAAATGCAGACACTAATTTCCTACGGAAAAAAGTATGCATTATTATTATTATTATTTGACTGCTTATATTGGAATAATTGGTGAAGCTCATTTAAAGTGGTTAGTTTCCTGGCACAGACCTGGCTTTTAAGTATAGAAATATACTGTAATATTTAGTAATATAGTATATATAAGTACATTTCAATAGGGTTGAGGTGAGGGCTTTGGGAAGGCTGTTCCAGAAATGTAATGTTTGCCTGTTTAATCCAGTTTTGATGTTTGTTTGGGATCATTGTCCTGTTGGAAAACCCAACTGTGTCTGAGTTTCAAACATCTAGCTGTTGACTTAAGGTGAAGAATTTGGAGGTGTCCTCCTTCATTAGTTCATCTACTTTGTGCAGCGTATCAGCACCACTGGCAGCAAAACAGCCCCAGAGCATGATGCTACCACCAACATGCTTGACAGCTGGTACAGTGTACTTAGTTAGGCTTTGAAAGCCACATTGTAGCCAAATAGATCAATTTTTGTCTCGTGTGACCACAAAACCTTTCTCCACATTAATTGACTTGGTTCCTCAGCTTTTCCTGAACATCCAAACCAATTCCCTCTGAGCGTTACAGTTTGGATCTTCTTCCAGACCATGGTCACCCATCCAAATAACTTTAGTTTATGTACAGTTGTTTGACCTGATCTTGGAATCTGGAGTTATTTAGAAATAGCTCCAGGAGACTTTCTTCACTTGTGGAAAACTACAACTCTCTTACGCTTTATGCTGGGAAATAGAAACTTTCCATCCCGTAAAAAGAACAGTTCAAAGATTTTGTTAAAAGCACCAAATTGCAATGAAATTCACTGCCGTGAATCTAAACTTCTGACCACAACTGTTCGTGGATTGAAAAGGAGACATATTTTTAACACTGCTGCAGAGATAAAAAACAAAAAAAAAAACAATCAATCAATTACTGGACAAAATTCTGTGTGAAATGCTAAAACTTTCAGTTATAAAAAGGTTTGTATGAGCATGCATATTTGCCTCTGTATATGTCCTCCCCTCTACAACTGTGGCTGATAACATCATCAAGCTGTTATGTCCTTCTGACCACAACTGTAGAGCTGTTTCGGTATAACCAGGCTTATTTATTGATCAGATTATGATATGAAAATTCAATTAAGAAGCTGGATACACTATTGCAGCAGACACTTTCACACAAACCAAAACATAAACTGATGATTTCATTATCTCCACTGTGCTGAATGCTAAATTGTGTTTTCTCACTGGATCTGGAGGCCCATACGTGTCTCACAGAAGTCCCTTCACCATGCTGATATATGTGATTTAACAACACAGAAATGCAAACTGTCATTACGATTTATATGCAATAAACTAATGTCTCCTGAATATTATGCGTGCTATCAATTGTAGATGTTATTAATGGTTGTGTTTTGACATCAGCTCTTAAAATGTGTTGATGGTTGCTCATGTTCTGCAAAATCAGCAGGAGCTGACAAATGGACGGACTCTGTAAGTGAATATAAGCGGCACTATAAGTAAATACGTAAAGAATTTCAAGCTGCGCATGGTTAATGTTCTGTCGGTGTGATAAAACACTACATCACCTCTGTGCTCTACAGCAATAACCACGCTGACCTTTTATACTAATTGCAATTACAGTGACTTACTGTGAGCCAGCATTATTCATAATCATAGGCGTGTATGTCGTGGCTGTAAGTGTGAGAAAAATGAATGCAGAAGATGACCAATCAGGGGCTTGTTTAAAGGACCCTGGGGAAATGTCACGGCATAAAATGAGCTTGTTAACAGAAATAGCTATAACTACAACCGCCATTTCTTCTGTGAACTTGAAAGACTTTATTATCCTTTGGTAAAGTCACCAGAGCAATTACTCTCTTTGATGAAACCTCATCTCCTGTGGCGCGTGTGAACTACAGTTCATCTTTATCCTCAGTGTAGAGAGAGGCCTTAAATGCCGGTCCTGTTAACATGAAGGAAAAAAAAAACCTAAACAAGCGCAGCTGTTCTTCTTTTGTGTTGTTGTGGTTTCATTTAAACGTTTATCGTCTTGTGTGCTGTGATTATGCTGCCTACATTTAAATAAGCGCTGCAATTCATCAGCCGCTGCTGTCACTGTGGAGTTGTTGTCTGTGTGCAAATCAAACATGTAAAATATGAGCCGCAGCCCAGCGGCCATTAGAGATAAACTGCTGCAGCTGCGGGGGAAGACTCTGGCTTCAAACAGGCCCATGAGTCACGGTCAAAAAGAAATGTAGCTGACTTTTAATGCAAGTATTTATGAACCACTGAAACCTCAAACCAGGTCTTACCACAGGGTGTAATACATGCCACCATCCATAAATTAAGAACTCAACTTTATGTTAGTCAAGGTTACACAGTTAGACAGTTAGACAAACTGTCAAGGTCACCTTCTGCTCACAAATGTTGAATTAGCTAACATATTCTTTCATCTGTGAAGTGTAAAAGTTGGGGTGGCGTGAGCGCCTTAGTGACGTTGCACTATTTACAGCTTTAATGTTCACACAACTTCAGCATCCTGAGTTCACACACAAGCAAAATGCTGGACAGCATAAACACGAGGATATAATTCAAAACCGAAAGTCCATATCAAGCCTGGGCGTGAGAGGCGGCCTTGTGATTTACTACGCTTGGATCCCGCCGTGCGCCATTTTAAATGAATGAGTTATGAACACGTTGCCATTCATGCTGTCCATGCTGGTCCTCTTAGGGTGTCTTTGCCTCTGGCTTTTGTCATATATAGCTGACCGGATTAGAAGCAGAAGGAGAGGGTTTGGCTTTTCACTTAGAAATATCACCGCATCAATTTTTATAAAAGCCATTTCATTGCTACTGTTTTGTGGTCCAGTCCTATGGTTTGGTTAAATAAGCTGGTTACTCAGTCTCAGCCCTGGGATTCATTACGGTAGGTACAAATGCTACATAAATAAATCTGCAGTAGTGTTGCCTGTGCCAGGCTTCTGTCCTGTCAGTGTAGCTTGATGGGCATGTGTGTGTGTGTGTGTGTGTGTGTGTGTGTGATTGGGCAGGTGGGCGGAGTTGTATTTTATGATACAGAAGACAGGAAGCATAAATATTACTTGTGCTTAATCACAACCCATCTGCAGTGCTGAGTGAAATGATCAATTTCTTTGTAATATTTACACACGCACGCACGCACGCACGCACGCACGCACGCACGCACGCGCACACACACACACACACACACACACACACACACCAAGTGAAAAAAGCATAGCGGCAATATTGTTACTATTATGTTGAGGAATATTTTATTGCTTATATGCTACAGTATATTTATGTGTGTGTATGTATGTGTGTGTGATAGTGTGTGTATGTGTGCGTGTATGTGTGTGTATGTGTGCGTGTATGTGTGTGTGTGTGTGTGTGTGTGTGTGTGTGTGTGTGTGTGTGTGTGTGTGTGTGTGTGTGTGTGTGTGTGTGTGTGTGTGTGTGTGTGTGTGTGTGTGTGTGTGTGAGAGATTTACTTACACTATTCAACTCCACCTTTGCTGAGCAAAGTCTTGTCGAGAGAGTTTAAGCATATTTGTGTGCAGGAGTTGAGGCAGCGAGCGAGCCAGGGAGGGAGGGAGGGAGGAAGGGAGTAAGGGCGGCAGAGATAAGTAACGTTTGGAGGAGTCTGTACCACCACCTCCCTCCCCCCACCCTTTGGAGACGATGCCAGTGTCTGTGATTGATTCACCCGGCGAGTAGAGAGGGAGGCGTTCTCGCTGGGCTCCCGGACCCCCAGGTCATCCTTTCCTTTAGCTGTAGGGGAGGGAAGGGAAGGGGAGGAGGTTGGCGGGGTGGGGGGAGGAATTCTCAGACACCTCCAGCAGCCCCAACTTCACAGCACAAAGGTGTGAGCACAGCGAGAGGGGAAGGCAAGTGGCACTTTTCACCATGTCTGTCCTCATAGCCACCCAGCTGAAGATAGACACCAGCACTCCTTCCAGAAGGGTAAGGGGCCCTTTTAGCATGCATGACACGCTGTGGGGGAATGTCTGTGTTTATGGGTGAGCCTCCTGCTACTGACAGAACAGGCTGCTGGCTGTTTTTGATAACAACTGGACAGACAGGAAGAGAGCGGCGGGTCCTCATCTCCCCTGCCAGGATCTTGATGGACAAATGCTTACCACTTTTAATTTTCTTTCAAGAGGCGGCTTCTAATGAATGGCTGGCTGCATACGCTGTGGAGAATACCTTGCACCTCATTGTTAGTCTTTGTGATGTTGCCACATAATGACTTCAGTGCAAACTGGTCACTGTGAGGAAAAGTTAGGTATGAAAGTATGATTGCAGTGGCATATTAGATGTTTTAAAACAACTGCTTTGCATTGCATTTTCTTTGCTTAATCTTTGTTTATGTGAAAATCCTCCAGACTTGACTTTGAGGTCAACTCATTAGATTAAACGCTGACAGTATGCTGCTCTCATGTTTGCATGCAAATGGGCTACAAGGGAGATTGATGACGAGCAGAAGTTGCTGTGCGACTTCGGTGTTCTTGAGCAATTAAAATTATGTAAATTATAGCTTTCTGGAAGTTAGAGAAAGAAACGCCCGTAGGTCCCAAACTCTCTCCTGCGGAGCAGCGTTTAGATTTGCGCAGCACTCCAGATCGCAAATACACTTACATTTTGAGCCACGTGGAATAATAAATGACCAAAAGGGTCATACCAATCAATAACTTGTGCAGGCAGTTTGCATTAAGCCTCGCATGTCTCATACTATAACTCCTTCAATTCATTTGTCATAATCCATTTTCAGCTCTCGTTTTGCGGTGCACGCTATCTTTCTATCCACACGCTAACACACATTTGACAGTAAATTTTTAGTGACATGCTCTAGTTTGGTTTCTCTGTTTCCTATCTCCCCCTTCGATTCCTTCCTCTTTCTTCTCCCCATCATCTGCCACTGTCACAATCCACAGCTGTAGTCTGCTGCTCCCCCTCAAACCACAGTCTATTCTACAACATCAGCCAGCATTAAACTCCATTTCCTCAGTGACTTATCTGCTGCCATTTCAATTTGGGCTCAGTGCATAGCTTCCCTTCACTTGTAATACACTGGGAGATTCAGCTCTCCATAGAAGATAATATTCCCCTTCCAATGGGAAACATGCTCAACTAGTTTCACACAGGGAATGAATTTTATGCAGGACTCATCAAATAAGAGTTTAGAACAGGTTAGAAATGGCAACATTTACATCTATGTGAATTTACAGTAGGAAGGTCATAAAAATGATTCACGCATAAGGCGTTACCTATATGTGACTAAATATGTGTCACTGATTTGTGGCAGCTTTCTTCTTTTGTGCAGCGGACCAGAAGTGTGGTGAATGCAGTACTTGCAGCCAAGAGTAATTGAAGTGACCATTGTTACATGGCCTGAAATGAGCCAAGTGTTGTAATGTAGTCTTAGGGTGTAATTCAATGATAAGGACTGTGAGACTCTGCAGTCTCACAGACTTTGGCTTTCAGTGACGCACAATTCAATTTTAATAAACACTGATGGAGAAAGATGTTTCTACCCTGTGAGCAATGGCTGATCTATCTGTCTGTCTGTCTCAGTAAGAGTATCTTGTGGTATCACAATACAGAAATGCTGCAAAAACTTCACACTTTGCATGACAAAAAGCTACAAAAATCATGATATCTGTGTAAACAAATACCAAGATGTGCAGTGCATCGTAGCATCAGTGTGTGTATAATAATTATTGTTCCAATATGTCTATTTGATTAATTACCTCTCTGATTTCTTTCCCACCATTTTTGCATCTGTGAATTACAACGCCAGTGAGGGGCAACAGACATCTACTTCATTTATTTGATAAGCTTTGCCTCTGGAAGTCATGTGACTGGGGTAACCCATGCCATGAGGGAAATGTCTTTAAGGTGTTAAGATAGGAGTTTAAGGTGTTAAGATATATTGCTGTGTGGCTGTTCTGTCCTAACTGTTGACAATGCTGCTAAGTGCGCATCAAACTATGGCTGACCTGCTGTTGTTGTTACAGTGATGCCACAAATCTGCCCCTTTCACCTCATGCAGCATCTTCACCACACATCTATTCCCTCCATTCTGTGCTCCCTTGAGGAGATGTGCCTCGCAGCCTGAAAACATTTGATCTGGAGGCATTTTAATGAGTTACGGCATGTAATTCCGTCTTGAAGACTGCTTCTGATAATTGGACAAATTTGATGTACACAAGTGGATTTGTTATGATTTTTAATCGATGTGAGAGCAAACTATTTACGGCTTGGTAATGGACTGTCTCGAGAAGAGCTTTAAGATAAAATGTATGTGCCCAGGCCACGGCGAAACGGGGCATGTAATCCGACACTGGCAGCAGGGTGATAAAGGAACTTGTTGTCATGGTTGTCCCAGCACAACGTTGAGAGAAATCATTAGTGTCCAGCTAATGCCGAATGGAGAATGGTGGAAAAAATGTGATTATGATGGGCTGTAACTGAATCTGTTCTCTCTTACATGCATGTAGAAGGGTTCAGCAATTTCCTTGTTCAGCTGAGTGATGTTCAGAGGAAATTAGATATTACTGCACGCCCGCAAAACATCGATTGATTGATCGGTCTCCTCTTCCATCCAATTAATTTGTGTCATTTTGTTGTGCAGTGTGGAATGCTGATGGAAAGATGTTGGGCTGCAGTGGCATTTCACTTCATACAAATACATTAATGTTTGCATTGTGAGTGATTATCTAAATTTATATAGGCACCACACTATAGTATATATGGTATCCTGTTTAAGGTAGTAGAAATAAAAGTGTGCATGACAGTGTTACCGTGCAGCTTAATACCCAGCTTTCCATTGTTGTACATATTTTTTAAAGATGACAAACTTTAAAAAAATAAGATCAAACACACTTAATTCTTAAAAATTTCCAAGGCAGAACATCTAAAACAGAAAAGAGAAAACATTAAACTCTTTTTTTTGTGTGTTTGTGCGATTATAAAAAGATTTACTTTCCTTCTTCTCTCTCAGATTTCTTTGTTTCCCTCTACTATTTCTTGCTAATAATGTTTAACGCTATTGTGGGATTTTCTTTTTTTACCTCCAGGCTGCCTCAGAGTTTTCCGCCTCTCTGCGGAGAACATGATCACCAGTTTTTTGGCGTTGTTTCATTTCATTCGAGGAGGAGAAAAATAATGACTTCCCTCTGGTCTCCATATAATAAAATAACATCTGTGCATTCAGTTAGTAAAATTTCTGGCAAAGTTGGTGTGTGAGTCCCTCACTGGAATTAAGAAATAAACTCACAGAGGGGAGTTTACTGCATAGTGGAGCTTCATAAAGCCATCACTCACAGCGTCATTAAGTGCACCAAAGTGCATCATATCATTTGAAATAAAATGCATCTGCGACGTGTTTGAAATATAATTACAATGTTCCATATCACAAGCGAGGTAAGCTTGCGCTGGCTCCAACAGTACCATTAGCTACCCACAGAGGGTTTACCTCAGCTATCATTGTCATTATACCTGGTTATTACATGCTTCTTCAAATTTTTACCACCTATAATGCAGAGCTTGACTGCAGTGGTGTTTGTGGGAGCAGGGAAAGGCGTAGCTCCAGTCATCTGCTGTGTCTGTGAGGAGGCGATAGGGGAGTCAAGCTGAGCCCGGGCTCCCCGGCGCTGTCCTGAGGGGAGCTTTAAAGCAGTCAGGCAGTTCACAATAGCTCCCCAACAAGGTGAGGGAGATTGGAAGACATCTATCAGAGAGGCTGGGATTGATGTCAAGTGACTCAGGCCTATTTCCCAAGGGGTGCGCAGACCCAGGAAAAGGCATTTATGAACTAGGGAAACAAATGACAAGGACCGAGGCAAGCCACTATGGAAGGTGAGAGACTGCTGGAAGACCAGAGATGTTCAGTCTAAGGCACAGGTTTCGGCTGAAACTCCAATTACGGGGTAACAAAGCTTCAAACAAAGTTCATTACTTTTTGAATCATACTTGGAGTCAAAGGAAAAAAATGACTCAAACTCATGAGGAAGAGAAGAATGGGGAGTAATGTCCACTATTGTTGTTTTTTTTTTTTTTTGGGGGGGGGGTTGTAAATGACCAAATAGTTGAAATGAATATTCTGTATTGCAGATACATATACTATTATTCGGGTTATATTCATAATTCAAGCCACGAATCAATGAGCCTTCAGCAGTTCTTTCAGGGCTCGAGATGACTCGCCATTTATAAAAGAAATTTAATTGAAACTCACTCTTTATTCAGAGTTCAAGATAGACCTTTTTCATTTCTACCACTCTAGTCAGTTCACCTTGATAACTCTTTGCAAATGATTGCCAAATGAACTTGATTTCACTTAATGAGAGAGGCAAAACGGTGGTATTCAGCAGAGTGTGCAGAGAGCTGTTTGGAGCTGCGCTTTAGTCCTGCTTTGAAGTTGTACCCCTGTGAAGATGACCTATTTCCCAGAAATACAGCTCAGCGCCGGTTGGGTGATAGTTTGAGTGAGAGGCCATGGCGTTTTGGCCTGTGGCATTCACGACAGGGATGGCAGAGATTTGAATACTTTGACCCAAGAGCCTTTCCCTCCCTCCCTCCCTTGCATATAAGCCAATATTCTGCATTTACCAGAGCTGCATTGCTGTGGCCTCTGTGAGCATTTCAAGCATGAAATCACCTGCAGTGTTATGAGCTGAATAACACTTGTGGTTGTGAACTGAATAAAAATTTGGGCTGAAGTAGGGAAGGGACATTTTCATGGTTTGTAGCATTGCATTTAGATGGGCTTTCAAGAAAAGTTCTCATCAGGCTCCAAGAAGCTGCAGAGGACAAATTTAACTCTGTTTGTACACATTTTAAATATATATTCCTTGTATTTTATCCAGTTGTGTGACTCAAATATATGCTGTGAGAGTTTTCTGCGTGTAATGAAAAAAAATATATAAAGAACTTCCCTCTTTGTTGTGTCACATGCGGAATACACATCTTAAGAGGCGTGTGGTCAGCCTGTCCTAATTCAGAGCGCCACGGAGAGGCACTAGAGCTCCGTCCTGGGACGCAGTCACATGAGAGGCAATTTTACAACCTTGCTCATGAAATCATAAATGAGAGATGCTTCTTATTCTGCGTTTTCACATCGAAGTAAATACAAGCGAATCTGTACATCACTGGCGCATTTCTGCGCGCAAAGCAGCGCACAAAGAAGTGCAGTGACAGTAGTGCTACAGTAAAGCTGCTCTCACATCGCTGGTCACTTCACATGCAGAGCGCGTCTGCGGTGAGTACCGTCGGGCTCTCTGCGTCCTTCACACTTTTCATATGTGAGGTCAGTCCGGTATAAACAGAGCCGAAAGAGTCGAATCAGTATCTGTTGCTCGTTTGTTTTTGTTTTTTTGGCGGGGTGGAGGTGAACAATCACTCGGAGTCAGCTGGAAGATCGAATATCTGATGGAAACTCAGCGCATCCGCCTGCCATCTCTCTGAAAGGAGGCATCAGGAAACTGAAGAGGGGAGACAACGTGTCGTGAATACAGAGGAGAGCAACTATTGACACCTACAGCCCACCAGTCTGCCGTGCGCCTGGGCAAAGCTAAAAGGACACGGCTGCGAATGATCCGGCTTTATATCGGTCTATCACTCCAACGCCGTGAGTCATCCACTATCCACAAATGCTTATTTACTAGCCAAGTATCTTCACCTCGT